>WWET01007353.1:0-19224 GCA_011038615.1 Limnodynastes dumerilii
TCCAGGGGGATCACCACTGCCTCCCGGTACCGAACCCTCACGTCTACCACCTGGAAAAAGGGGTAAGTTCCGAGCCCAGGAGAAGGGCAGGCCAGGGCGCTTCTCAGCCACACTTCCTCCCTGTGAGATGGCAGGCCTCAACTGTTAGAGGCAGACTCCGGGGTTAAAACAACATTCCCGACGGGCGCAGCTAGCAGTATCTGGGCGCCTGCGACCGGGTTATGCACCCTGGTGTGGTCGGAGCTGCTAAAAAGCAGAAATCACCCCGATGTTCGCACTTTATGGTACAGCCCGACGGGAGCTCAGATAAGATGCGGCCACCGTGGTGTGCCGCCCCTTACATGGGTTTTTAAATGCTGCAAAATGCAAGTATTAAAAAGTTGTACAAGCCACAGTCTCTGCCCATACAACTCCGACTGCGTGTGGGGGAAGGGTGGCGTGTGCCCCCTTTCGCTATGTCTTATAGTTAAAACTCTGGGTCAGCTTCATGGGGGACAAAACAGGTGCAGGTGTACAACTCTGCTAAGCCATTTTACCTAGGGGTGCTAATGAATTGTTATTATTTTTCAGGGAAAAATATAGGCCTGTTACCTAGTACGGAACTAAGCTTTGTACGATGAGTTACGTGTGTAAAAGGCATGTAACATCTGAGGGGCATGCGCCCTCCCTTCAAAACATCCCACTTACTCACTTTGCGTGTATAAGTGTGGTGACAGACGCAGGTCTGGATCCAGCCCTTAGTCCCCAGTAGGGAATTCCTTTACTACAAATCTCTGTTGTATTTCCTGCAACCAAAATTGTGTCCATATAACCATCTTTGAGTCCAATGCCTATATTATATATATCAAGTATTTCACTATACTTAATGTATGTGAAGAAAGAATTCACAGCATACACAAATGCTAAGTGAGTTCTCTGGTTACTCCTAACATCTGGAATTGCTTACATACCAAGTGAGAGACACCTACTTTGTCTTCATTTGCAAGACCTGAATAACATCTAGCAACTGCACAAGATGGGAGGTATAATGACATTTTCACAGGGATGTGGTTCTATTTTTTCTATTAACTTATTTTTAAATTGGCTTCTGGTAGAAAGGTTCACAAAGATATTCACAAAGCATTTACTGTGGATTATGTTAACAAACTAAAATGCTCTGAAACTATAGTGAAGTGATGGAATAGTAAAATTAATTTATTATAGGCCATTTAGGTGGAGATAGCAGACAGCTCACTGTAATTTAGACAAACAAATGTCCGGACATGAGGTAGTATATAAAAGACAAAAGACCAGTATATGGGTGTAATATGAATGCCAATAGTTATAAGGTAGACAGTTATCCTGCCGACACTAAATGGCCAACAGGTTTTATATGTTGACCTTACTCTGTTTGCTAGTGTTGATATGTTGCACAGTGTTTGATAGTGTTGTAATGTTAAGACATAATGTATTCTACATTACAATAGCCTTGACTCTAGTGATTAATAGCAAAAGAACACACTCTGCACTTCTATAAAATAAAAAAAAATAAAAAAATAAAAACATTATATATATATATATATTTATATAAATATATATACACATATATACTTGCATACATTTAATATACTTGAATAAAGCATGGCCTGTATCCCCCTGTTACTAATTACTAGTTTATTTGGGAGCCTGACCCCTCTTCTGTATGGCTACTGAATACTTTTTAAATAGAGGAATTAACTAACCACAGACATTCTGGGAACACATATTGCGACACAGTAAGGGACTCACTTACAGGAGGTGCCTTGATGCAGGGCAGATGAGCATTGTAAACTTAACTTCCTATTTATGTATGTTCTGACACTTAGGGCTAGATGCAAATAGCAATTAAATTGTGTCTTTAAGGATGGAGCCTTAATGGACGTGCCCCTTAAGCAATGCAGACATGGTATACTAACACATCCTGTGGCAAGCTGCAAATTCAACACTGGACCGGATCCAGACCCCCGCGTGCTTTGCGTGCGCGCGGGGGTCTGAAATTACGCGAGACAGAGGGGAGTGCACACCCCCTGTCACTCCCCTCTGTCGTGCGGGCTTTATGGCAGCTTACGCTGCCATAAGCCTGCATTAACTGCGACGGGCGGATCAGCGGTCCGTACGACCGCTGATCGCTGCAGTGTGGGAGACCCCTCCCACACTGTACACTTTACATGCTTCCCCCCGCCCGCTTTAGCGGGCGGATGGGAAGCACAGCCCATATGCACGCAAATGGGCTCGGACGGAACAAAGTTCCGTCCGATTACTTAAACGCTAGGATTACTATAGTAATCCTAGCGTAACATCTGGAGGGCGCATGCGCCCTCCGTTCAGTCAGGTGATTTACGCACCTTGCGTGCGTAAATCACCTGACGCTATTAATTCTGGATCCGGTCCACTATCATGCAGTGAGATTGGCGTCACTTACAAAATGGCGGAGCTGCTAATTCACAGATTTGTGTGTTTGATTACCAGGGTTATAGACCGCCCCATGCACAGAAGGGACCTGATTCACAACTAAGTAAGAACAGGCTTATAAGTGCTTATATTTAAGAACAGTTAAACTGAGCATGCCCAGAACTCAAAACTACGCACTTAAACTATGTAAGAATGATTCACAGATAAGAACAGCTACTTAGGAATGATTCATGCTTGAGAATGTAATGAATTACGCATGCGTGGCTAGAGGGGCAAGCCTCTACTAATGTACAGTATACGCATTCCTTGAGACTTAAAAATGATTCACAGTTAAGAAGGGATTGCTCACAGTAACATATGCACGGGAAAAGATAAGAATGCCCCCTACCATTCTTAAGTTCACATCCGCATGGTTAACAGAGAGCCAAAGCCTCATGCTTTTCTGTTTGTTCAGCACACAGCTGCTGTGTGATTATAATGAATGCATGTGTTTACTTTGAATGAAACAGTTAAAGGCTTATCTTTTAAAACTTCTGTTAAGTCACCATTTTGTGTTTGACTTTAAATTGGAAAAGTACTCATTATTTACATTTATTTATTAAAGATCCTAAATATACACACAATTCATAGTTGGGAAACAAAGCTGTTCCTAAATATAAGCACCTAGAGATAAGACTCCTAAGAAGCAAGGGGTGTGGTTAGCATTTTTCTTTAGGATCTGTGAATCATTCTTACTTATCTTCGTGTGCGTAAATTTAGAAACGTTCCTAAATTTTTTCTTAAGTGTGAATCGGGTCCAAGATGTCTCACTCTACTCTTTTCAGAGATTTGCATTTTTTTTTATACATACTTTATATATGAAGTTTAACATTATCCAATCAGGACCAACATAACATTAAAATCAACATGGAAGACACGTCATAGCATACATAGATCAGTAGAGACAAAATTCAGGTACAGGTAACTTGTACACGGCTGGTAGATACCAAACATAATAATTAGACAAATGAGGGTTAGTTACCAGCATGGGGATGCTATGCTAAGGTTATGCTGGGGTTGAATAACATATCTTTGAGGTAAATGCATCTAACAAACAAAAATTACAATACTGTGGTCTCAAAGTGAAAAATGGACCAATATGTTTTAGAAAACAGACAAGACAAGACAGTGAAAGGGTGGGGGGTGGGGGGAATTGTGGGTGGTCAGGTCACCTAAGGCTAGGATGGGTTGGCTCAGCTACTCAAAGGTAGAGGTATGAGCTATGTGGACACCCATGTGGCGTTAAACTTGGAAACAATTTATGTAGAGAGGGATATAATGCTTTAGCGTAAGAAGGGGAGGACTTAAATTCAAGCCAAGAGAACCAGGTGGCAGTAAACTGGAAAGCTAAATCCAGGGTCAGGAAAAGGTTCTCTTCCATAGACATATAGTAATCTATAAGCGAGAACCAGTTCTTGATGGAGGGGGGAAGGTGTGATTTCCATTTAAGCGGTATCTGAGATTTGGCGGCGTTATTGAGGAGCTTAAGGTGTGACTTTTTTGTAAAGGAAAGGAGCAAAAACTCCGGGGAGTCAGGAACATCCACACCTATACTCTTCCTGGAGATATGAATTACCTGTCACCAATTGGAAATAATGGGGCAGGACCACAAGGTGTGGAAAAGAGTTCCCACAGCTTCCTTACATCTCCATAAAGTGACTGGAGTGCCATGGAAAATCTTACTGAGCTTAGCAGAGACCTGGTACCATCTAGTCATAAGTTTATACTGTCTTTTCAACACCGCTACACTAGGAGAACAAGACTGGGCAAGTTGGAAGATCTTTGACCAATCAGAGTCCGTGAGATTACTAGGGAGAATAATTTCCCAAACTGACACATTGGCGAGTATCACATGGCCAAGACCACTCCAGTATCCTAGCCAGCATTACTGCCCAATAGTGCCCTTTGATGATGTTATAGTCCCCCGGGTTTACCCCGACAGGGGACCGGGGTGACCAAAGAGTAAGTAAAGTAAAGAGCGGGTAACTCACCGGTTTGTAGAGCCTGATGTCTGTCTGAGTTTTCGCCAGAGCCCCTGATGGTGGGGATAGACTGGAGCTGGTAGGACTCGTCAGGATACGCACCTTTAGAGAAAACCCGGGAGGGGAACATGAAGAACTAGTGAGAAAATCAGATCAGACAGGAGGAAGATAGTAGTGGGAAATAGGCCGGTCAGAAGGAACCACACCGGGACTAACAATACAAAAAACACAGAACGGACTCAAAGGACAAGATGGGACAGACTGGACGTACTATACAGACTAGGACAATCACACTCACACTCAAACAGCTGGAACCCCCAGAGGGGTTAACAGACACAGTCAGTCAGGGAAAATAAGGAACACACAAATTTGGGGAGAACACTAAGGAGAGAGAGAGAGGAACCAGAGACAAATAGGAACAGGGTAGGAATAAATCAGGGCACTCAAGATCAAGAAAAGCACAAAAGCACAAGACAGAGAAAGAGCAACAAGACTGGCACAGAAACGCAAAAGAGAAAGTATAACCAGCACTTGCCAGGAGGCAGTGCTGAGTTTAAATAGAGGCTGCTAGCCCCTGATAGGCTAGCAGCCAGACTGGGGTCCAATAGCAGGCAGAATGATCAGAGGGAGCTAATAATGCGACGAGGCGCGCACCCACCTGCAGTAACAGCGGCGCTACCACGTGCGCAATGTTTACCAGTGGTGATTGACAGGTCTGCCGGAGCTTGAAGGAGAGACACGCAGGCAGCGTGTAACGAACGCCAGAAGGAGCCCAGCGCCTGGTAAGTATGTGACAATCCTGCTGAGGTAAGGGAGCTGGGGGAGAGCTGGGGGAGAGGCAGAGAGAAGCGACAGCCAAACGGCACTGTCTAACAGATGAAAGGAAGTTGGAGACCTCCCTTATCCTTTTTACGGAAGAGGGTGGCCTGAGGGCATCTAGGACGCTTCTCATTCCAGACAAACCTCCCAATGGTATATTGAATACCCTTTAAGTAAGAATTCTGGATAGCAATCGGGAGTATCTGGAGAAGATATAAAATTTTGGGTAACACCGACATTTTAACAATAGTAATTGTGTGTAATACGCTAGCGGACGTAGCTCTGGATCTGGCCCAATGAGTACATTACAACACTTTAAACAACATATCAGACAGGTAAAGTATATATGACGTACAATTATACCATTAAGGACATTGGGCTGGATCCAGACTTAAGTAAGTGATTGAAATTAGTTACTCCTGGGCTAAACCATGTTGATTGCAGGGGAGTCATATTTCATCTGTTGCAAACAGTATTACAGTTAAGAGGTGATGTTTCCTTTCCCAAGTCTAAATAACAGTGTGATAGTAAAGCTCGTCAGTATCTGTGTGCAGTAAGCAATTCAAAGATATATCCCTGCATGCAAAGAATACAATTAACTTAACTCCCCCTGCAATCAACATGGTTTAGCCCAGGAGTAACTCATTTCAAGCACTTACTTAAGTCTGGATCCAGCCCAATAGGATTACTTCTGTTAACATAGCCAAATATCACTTCCTTGCTTATCACAATTGCCATACATAAAAATTGTTGGCAAAGTAAGTTGTGGATGTAGCTGCCCCCTTCCTAATCATGTCACTACTCAAGATGGCCTCTAACCAATGAACCTTAATCTGGCAAAAGCTCAATAGGGGGATCATTCAGAAAGACTCTCATTTTATACCAGTTGCTGGGCCGTATTCAGAGATCCCTTTGAAACGAAAGTTCAGTGCGTATTTTTAGGATCGGATTGATTTTGCATCAACTACGCATGCGTAGTAATAGTGATACGCCGTCTACTTTGAGGATAAGGTCGGAAATGCCTAAGGGACAGACTTGTGAATCAGGCAGAGAAAACTCCGACCCTAAGTGCTGCGGAAATATACGCAACTAAGGATTAGCATAGAAATGGACGGGGGGAGGCATTTAAATGATGGAAAGTGGGTGCGCTTACAGATTTAGGGCCGTAAATATCCGCAACTAGGACACATAAGGTCGGAAGTGAGTGCGGTTTGTTATGGCAAGTCAATGCAGGTCTAACTTTCCGTCCGCCCTTTGAAAGCAAGGGGAGTGACAGGATTTTTTGGTGGGTGTAACCTGCTCCGACCTGCTCCGTCCGTGCGTATATTTGCGGCCCTATCGCACGATGGAAGTCTGAATACGGCCCGCTATGCCTAAAGCAAGCACAGATTTGTGATTTAATATTCGGTGGCTGCAAGTTTATGAACTACTGCCAAGTCTCATAAATTGTTTAGTTTTGGTTTCTTTACTTAATGAAGACTCTAACCAATCTATTCTAAATGCATAAAACTATTTATTTTTAAACAGTGACATGGATGGCGGGTCTTGATCCTTAGTTCTAACCATAAACCCAGCCCTAACCCTAGGCCTAACTTGAACCATAACCCTAACTGCTAGATGTAACTCATTACTTACCTGTGAATGCTAAAACTGGAGTGGTGGAAAACAGCAGCAGTGGCATATGGGGAGCAGAGAATGGAGCAGGACACAGCAGAGGAGCAGGACAGAAGACAAAAAGGAGCACAGAATGTAGAAGAAGTACATGGAACAGAGTGGAAGAGCAGGATATGATGGAGGACATAGCGAATGAGCAGGCCACAGACATGTGACACAGCAGGACAATGATACAAGTCAAGCTTACTGTGTCAACTATATTATTGTTGACAATATAAACATCTAATTGGCGATCGTAACCAAACAAACACACTGAACTGAGGAAGGCAAACAACACAGGTATAGAAAACGCATACAGTTTGTGCTATTTTTGAGTGTTAGATGTTATTATTTACAATATGTCTTGGGACACAGTACCTTCCTTGTGGCCATTTATTAGAACATCATTCATATAAGGGGTAGGCTTAGTAGATGCTGTTATCCTAGAGCAGACTGTATATAAATAATAATTGAAAGGAAACTTTCTCCAGATCCAGACAGTTAGTTGTTTATGATTTGTTTGCCATGTAATTTTTTACCTGTGTGTGTATTATGCTGACTTAGGAACCATGAATGCCAGACAATGTAATTAGATATAAATGGATAAGTAAAGTATAATTTTCAGGATTCTTATGGTACTAAAGTACTATACAATATCACTAAGAAATATTCAAGGCACTACAGGGCTGGATTGAGTAATAACTTTTACTTGACTGTGGAAAATGTAATGTGACAACACAGTTTTTATCATTAGAGCCAAAGGTGCAGACAGGGCCCTTTAGGGCAAATGGTCACTATAATGGTGCCGCCCTTTGCATCTATGGGAGTTACACCCTTGGAAAGAGCATTTTCTAAGCAATAAAAAAAGATTTAATCTTAAGCTTCTAAATTCTAAGATTCTTTCTTTTCATCTGAGACATTTCTGAAAGGTGTGGGAATGCCAATAAAATGTTTTAATCAAACATGGTTAATATAATACAAAATAATAGAATTATGTTGTCTACACTTCCTAATAAATGGAATTATAAATCACTGCAATGTAATAATGTGACATTCTCTTTAATAGCATGTTTCATCATGTTATGTTTTGTCTTTATGTAAAGATGTATTTAGAATCAATTATAAAAATCTATCAAAGTGAGGGTAAAGTTTCTGAAAGTCGCCATAATCTGAAGTTTCAAGCTTTTTATAGTGTGCATGGAGACAGTAGGTCTAATATGGTTATAGCCTGCTATGGTTTAAAAAAATAAAGATGCCAGAATCCTGTAAAAGTAAGAGCTCAGACTACAACAAGATCAGGAATGTCAAAAGAATCACACACTTTCTTATGCTGTACTTTTTTATCAATGTAATAAATCAGGTTTGTTTTTTATATTTTTTTTATATTTATTCTTTATTTACAATGTGCCAATATAGCACTAGTAACATAAGACTAAATCCCTGCTCATACGGATTTATGCCAGTTCACCCTTACCTTAAGATCTCCGCACGGTCCCCACATAAAATGTTGGCGGTGTGCAAATTTGGATTATGCATACGCTACAATTTACATACCTGCCCCCTACCACAGAGCAGAAGCATTTCCCTTTCCTGCTCTGTCCTGCCTCATTGTCGGATTCACTAACAGGCCGGATCTGGGTCCAGAATTCTATCCTGGTACTAAACCGCTGGTGCCGCATTACCAAAAGGGGCAGTTTTCCAATCCTAGCGATCAGAAAGAGCTCCCTTTGCATATTTTTTTAACGATAATCATTCAAATCACACAATAAAGGAGTGTTTTGAATGATATCGTGCAAGTGTGTACGCTGTAACGATCATGGCTGACCGTTGCAAAGTGCACAAAATCCTTTGATCACATCGTTTTAAAAAGTTTAATTTTAACGATCAAGCCATTCAATAATTAAGGCTCAACCGAAAATCGTGTGTAGAGTGTATGCAGACTGATTGGTGATTAAAGTGATCTATAATGTTGTTCCTCATTTAAAAACATATAATTTATATGGACATTAAGGACCTGATTCACACTTAAGAATCTTCTTAAAATAAGAACTTAAAGTCACTCCTGGACAAAACCATGTTGCTTGCAGGGGGGATTAATGTAATTGTATTCTTTGCATGCAGGGATATATCTTTAAATTGCTTACTGCACACAGATACTGACCAGCTTTACTATTACACTGTTATTTAGACTTGGGCTGGGAAATATCACCTCTCAACACTAGTACTGTTTGCAACAGATAAAATATGACTTCCCTGCAATCAACATGGTTTAGCCCAGGTGTGACTTTAAGTTCTTATTTTAAGAAGATTCTTAAGTGTGAATCAGGTCCTAAGTCTCTATCCAGCCTATAGTATGTACATAGAGCCACGAGTATTAAATCTAATGGTTAAAGGATCAAAATGTGGACCCAAAAACTCCCAAGAGACATTGAAGTGGTGTCACACTAAAAGATCAGCACATCTCAGTTTGCTAAAAGTAGTAAACCAACCTACTCATTTCTTGGATGTCTCCAATGGACTGGATCCAGACCCTCTCTTCTCCTTAAACATTGCTCCAATGCTTGATCCTCACCACATTCAAACACCATCCCCTTGCACATGAGTTACAAGAGCAAGACCCTAGCTACCTACCCCACAAAAAATGAGGACGACTTGGAAATCTGGATAGTGCATAAGGGCAAAACGCGCTTTGGACCGGATTCACAGATACGATTTTGCTATTTTTTTCGTGCATATTTTTAGGATCGGATTATCTGCGCATGTGTAGTAACTTTTTCCACACAAGTTACATCGATTTAGGAACAGAAGTTCATTAGGCAGGGATTTCTGAATCGCACTTAGTGACATACGTACGGAGGGGCGTGGGTGTCTTCCGTATGTGCGAAGTTACGTGAAAGTAGGCGTGGAGTGGCATTTAAATGGGCTTTTGAGGGTGTAGTTAGTAATGCACACACGTACCTAAGCAACTTAGGCACGTAAATGCACACGTCAAGTTTAGGTTGCCCTATGGACGTGTAAGTCACCAAAAATCCGTCTGTACGAGGGGAGGGTCATGGATGTTGCCTTGCAACGTACGTGTGTATATTTGTATACTTTACACACACGTATCTGTGAATCCTGTCCTTTCCTATCCACCTTGCCATCAGAAGGAAAGTCTGGATCCTGAGGATCCAAATACATGGTAGAAGTTGGCAGCAAGCGCATACGAAGTTGCAAAACGTGGCCTTAGTCTGAATCCTGTCCAATGTCTTTATTGGATGTGCTGATCTTGTTAGTCTTTATGGTATTTCTGTTTTATTTGAATAATAGAAAAACACATACGCTACATTACAGGAAAAATAGTGATGGTGCATTTAGTGTAACAACTATTGACTGAGGTCATAAGCCCGATTCCCGGACTAGGCCTTATCTGTGTTCTCCCTGTGTGTGTGTGGGTTTGCTCTGGTTTCCTCCCACACTCCAAAAGCACGCTGCTGGTAGTATAAATTAACCCTGGTCTGTGTTAGGGAACTTAGAATGGGGCAGGGACTGATGTGAATGTAAAATATTCTCTTTAAAGCGCCATGTAATCTTATAGTGTTACATAAAACCCTATTAATAAATAAATGTCTCAGGTATCACTTTTTCAGATTGTACGGCTATATAACTATTTTGGCTTTACATGTAATATGACTCTTTAGGTAAGTGTAACTTTTCATATATCCATACATATTTGAGTTATAAGTTATTTATATTATATAAACTTTAATTTTGCCTCTATTGATGGAGAGGGCTTCTGAGACTTGGACACATTTATGAACGGGGGTTATATTTATATAAACTAGAATGTGTCCAAAATATCCCAGACAGTTTTCTTTGGCTGAGCGCTAATATGGCCGGTTTTAAAATTAAAACATGATTTACTATGAACTTGGAGAAGGATTTAAACTTTCCTCTGGATTTTCACTTTGTTTAAATTGCTAAGACCACACATTCATACACACCAGGGTTATATGAAGAATTTCACATATCTTCATCATTTTAAAGGGATTTAAGAGAACTAAAAGTACAGAACAGCCCAAGTTCTAAAAAGAAATAGTACAATAACACACATGAAAATTAAACAAATGTAACATATGTAACATCTCATACTGAAACTGAAATAGAATTCAGAGGTAGTAATCTACAACTGTTTATAGGGGCCGATCCAGAAAAGAACTTTATATTTTGAATGCATTTTCTCCACTTTATTCATTTATAAATTATTATGGGATTTCACATATATATTAGAAAACTTTTTTTAGATTTATATATTATTTTATTATCATGTATTATATTATTATGCTTGTATGGAACACTTTCTTATTAATTAAATCTGAATAGCATTACTTATTCTATATATTTGAGCTCATATAAGGGTTTTATATATATCATTAAAGTATATTTTATCACTCCTCCATAATAAATAATATTTTTTTTTTACAGGAGGGCAGCTTTGACTTCATGATGATGTAATTCTTTTTTGTTTGTTTGTTTTTTTATTCCTATCAAAGCATCTGATTTTCATCTAGTATTGTTTTAGATAACAATATATATGATTTATATCATTGTGAACTAATCTCGGAGTACATTGTTAGAGCGATTTTTCAGTCAATTTATTAGCTTCATCCACAACCAAATATCTTTGGTCATTACTTCAATCTATCAAATTTATTATACACTGCTCAAAAAAATAAAGGGAACACTTAAACAACACAATGTAACTACAAGTCAATCACACTTCTGTATAATCAAACTGTCCACTTAGGAAGCAACACTGATTGACAATCAATTTCACATGCTGCTGTGCAAATGGAATAGACAACAGTTGGAAATTATAGGCAATTAGCAAGACACCCCCAATAAAGGAATGGTTTTGCAGGTGGTGACCACAGACCACTTCTCATCTCCTATGCTTTCTGGCTGATTTTTTGGTCACTTTTGAATGCTGGCGGTGCTTTTACTCTAGTGGTAGCATGAGACATAGTCTACAACCCACACAAGTGGCTCAGGTAGTGCAGCTTATCCAGGATGGCACATCAATGCGAGCTGTGGCAAGAAGGTTTGCTTTGTCTGTCAGCGTAGTGTCCAGAGCATTGAGGCGCTACCAGGAGACAGGCCAGTACATCAGGAAACGCGGAGGAGGCCGTAGGAGGGCAACAACCCAGCAGCAGGACCGCTACCTCTGCCTTGGCTGGCAGGGCATGCTGGTGCTTGTGGTTCTGGAAGCGCCAGCATGCCCTGGCATCCATGGTCATGCTGGTGCTTGTAGTACTACAAATATCAGCATGCCTTGTAGGGCTGATATTATTTATTTATTTTTGTTATAGCGGCGGGGGAGAGGGGTGAAGGGGTAATTAAGTAATTGTCATGGGAGAACATGAATTAGGAGGCACCAGGAGCTCCTGTTCTGTTCACCTTCTCACAGATCTCCTTGAGAGATTACTTAGAACAGCTCCACCTAATGTTAAGATAGAAGCCAATTGCAGACCCACATCACCAGCAAGATTCAGGGTTGCTGGGAGAACAATGCAATCTGTGCGTTGATAGCTTACTAATACCCAGTGACAGCAAAGAGGTGCACCTTGACAGTCTTAGCTACAAATACAAGGTTACTTTACATGATTGGGACAGGATATAATAAAAAAAACTAAATACACTATAAATCCAATGTAAATCTTGGCTTATTCTTGTGAGTTGCTTATGGTATCATCAAAAACTACCCAAAATTGCTTTTTTTCACTAATGTTATTACATTTGAAGAGGCAAGTAGATGAAGGTGTTATGTAACAATATTTTGAAAAACAAGTTTTCTTTGCATTCTGTGAGTGTACACATAAGTCTTCCAGCATGGACCTGTATCCTCAGATAGGACGAGAAGGGGCGGGCTGCATAATGCAAGTACGAAAGGTGGAAAGGATTTAAATTGTACAGTTAATGCTTATGTACAATTTAGATTTCTAAGCAGCCCCTATTTTACACAGGCATAGCATGTAAATATTGGGTAACTGCCTTAGGGTCCCAACACAGGTCAAGATCCTGTCTAATGTTATATTAACTGTTGGTAGTTATTTTAAATATATATTTTGCGGCTAAATTTGCTATGTCCATATATAAAAGTACTTCTAACATAACATTTTCATCCTCTTGCCTCTTTATTTATATCTCGTAAATTAACACACAATATATAAAATATATATAGCAGATATAAAACCACAACATTCCCTTTGGTAAAAATATTCAAGTAAATAAAACATTTAAAACTAACATCCTGGGTCAGATTTACTAAGATGCGGGTTTGGAAAAGTGGAGATGTTGCCCATAGCAACCAATCAGATTCTTGCTCTCACTTTCCTATTACATACTAGAGAATGTCAGTTAGAATCTGATTGGTTGCTATGGGAAACATCTTCACTTTTCCAAACCCGCAGCTTAGTAAATCTGGCCCTGTGTCTAACTAAGAAAACTTCATAAGAGTAGTGTTTTGTTGTTTAAAATAAAGTGCAACTTTTCAATGCTGTGCACGTGTGTAGACTAAAGGCAAGCCACGTTTATCCTTTGTTTCTATATAAACATCTTTCTCTTCTGCACAGAATTATTCCTCCTTTTCTTGGTCACGTTTCTAGCAAGGTGCTGATGTGACTGCTTCACTACGTTCTTCATAAGAGAGAGGATTCCATTTAGCTCTGTGTTCTATCACATATCTGCCATTGACTCCTCCGCTGGCCACACAAGAAAGCATATATCTCACTTGTCTCTGATGCTCTCCATTTGTTCTTGCCTCACATGTCTCATAAATCGCCTCTTTATCCTGCAATGTTTTTATCATTTTCAGATTACAACATCACAAACGTGAAACAGAAACATCTACTATGAGGGTGAAAAAAAAGTATTATATAAGAACAAAGAACCTGCAATTAATAAATTAATGGGCCTGTGATATATTTTTTTCAGATTACAGAATTATAGTAGTGTCATTGCACCAGTAATTTATTTTAAATGTCATTTACTGTTCCTAAAAGTTATTTTTATTGTTATTATTTTTGTTGTTATTCATAGGTTACATCATTTTTATAAACCCCTGCGAGACAAGGAAAGGAAATTCTCGTTATCGAGGTGAAAGGGTGTTATTTACCATATTCTGGAACAATATGAACTTCCAGGAACACATACAAGAATGGACAAGAATAAAGAACTGGACAGGCCCCTAGCTAATCCCACAAAGGATAAAGATACCGGGGCGTGTTCAGAGAACCGTTTTTTAAAAGTATGCAGTTACACGCACAAACAGAGCAAGGAAACACCCACCAACAAACCCGACACTACCCACTCCCGGATGTGCGGTCGGTGACTTACTCTGTTCTATACATGTGTACTTACGTGTGTATATGTGCTCCGTCCGTGTGAATCTTGATAACCGCGTCTCCATACGTTCATTTAAATGCCTCCCCCCACCCACTTTTATGTAAATTTTTCCATATGTCTGATTTCCATGTGTCCCCACATGCGATTCACATGTACGTCCATTAGGCACTTCTGTGCTGATAGTCAACGTAATCTACATACATAAAGTTACTACGCATGCGCAGATCTGATCCTAAAAATACGCAAGGATCTTCACTCAAAAACAGATCTCTGAATATGGCCCACCATATCTATGTTTTACCAGCAGCTATGTGGTACAATAGATTATTACTTTCTCAATGGCTACAATTTTTTCCAAAATTTACTATTGAATAATTATATAAATCTTTTACATACACATATACAGTGTTGAGGGAAAACACATATAGAGATATGCTGCATAGTGGTAACTTGTCTCCAAATCATACATAGATTATTGGTCAATATGATTAACATGCATGTCCAAAATACACAGCTCCATATGTGTCTTTGTATTACCACTGCCTCTAGTGATGCCCACTTAGTAAGAGATTTTAGAGATGTGTCCATTGTTTCATTATTATACACAAGGCTAGATTTACTAAGGCAATTTTGGCTGCAATTTTAAATTGCCAGCCATCACCATGATTTACCAAAGAGCGTTTTTTCCGTCGATTTATAATCAACAGCATCTGTGGCAATTTTTGAAGAGTTAATTTGCTGCGAATTTGCTTAAAATCTGGGCAAATTATCTTAAGAAATCACCACGAGTCATGGCCCTTAGTATAAAAAAAAAATAGAAAAAATGTAATTGTTTTACTTTTACACTTATTTTTTCTCATTAAAAAACCATAATGAGGCATGTTGTTAACCTATAGCATGCTGCTGCATATACTGTAGTACTAGAAGGCATAGCATGCCCATGTTTAGCAGGGCATGCTGTGCATTATAGTACCATAAGCAGCAGCATGCGAAGGGTTAAGTGCATGCCACCACATACAAAATGACCCCCCTACCTATAGTAAATGTTAAAATGTCCCCCTTTACTATATTAAATATTAATGGCCTGTGTGCATTAAATAAATATATCTATGTCCTCTGTGCATTAAATAAATTTATAAATGATCTTGGTTCATCAAATAAATATATAAATGACCTCCATGCATTAAATAAATATATAAATGTCCTCCGTGCATTAAATAAATATATAAATGTTCTCCATGCATTAAATAAATGAATATATAAATGTTCGACATGCATTAAATAAATATATAAATGTTCGACATGCATTAAATAAATATATAAATGTCCTCCGTGCATTAAATATATAAATGTTCTCCATCCATGCATTAAATAAATGAATATATAAATGTTCGACATGCATTAAATAAATATATAAATGTCCTCCGTGCATTAAATAAATATATAAATGTTCTCCATGCATTAAATAAATAAATATATAAATGTTCGACATGCATTAAATAAATATATCTATGTCTTCTGTGCATTAAATAAATGTATAAATTATCTCGGTTCATCAAATAAATATATAAATGACCTCCATGCATTAAATAAATATACAAATGTCCTCCGTGCATTAAATAAATATATAAATGTTCCCCATGCATTAAATAAATAAATATATAAATGTTCGACATGCATTAAATAAATATATAAATGTTCGACATGCATTAAATAAATATATAAATGTCCTCTGTGCATTAAATAAATAAATAAATGTTCTCAATGTATTACATAAATAAATATATAAATGTCCTCTGTGCATTAACTAACTATATAAATGTCCTTCGTACATTAAATACATTTATAAATGACCTCCGTATCTTCGATGACAGGACAGGGTAGTGCATGGGAGGGGATGTAGTTTAGTAGGGTCATTTTAGGGTTAGGCTGCAGAAGGGGATGGAGCCTAGAAGGGGAGACTTAGGAGATCGGAAAAGGAGAGACTTAGGGATAGGCTGCGGGGAAGGGAGGATTAGGGTTAGGGTAATGGAAGGGGAGCGTTAGGTTAAGAATTAGCATAAGGTTGGAGAAGTGCTTCGCAAATGGGGTGTCCAAAACGGCCCTTTCAAAAAAGATACATATCAATGTTAGAACAGCCCTAAAAATAGAAAATTGCTTTTGTGAACAATAACCTATTTCCCAATTCCCAAAAGTGAAAGGCTGTGATGGAAGGTTAGGGTCAGGCTTCTGTTGTTCCACAATGTTAATTACACAAATTATTATTAATAGACAGACAACATATAAATAAACTTATGAAGTATTACATGTTTCATACTGTAGTTAGTTTCATATTAATTGGGTTTTGACTGTATATTAATATGTAGGGAGGGTGCTGGTAAGAGGTGACAATGTTTATTTTATTTGCTTAGACATTTTGACCATACATAGAGAGTTTATTCTGGTTTTAACTTTTTATTAATCTATCAATTGTGTAGTTAGCATGGTGAAAAATAATATAATAAAAATTGCCAATTTTAAGTGGACGTTTTTATTATATTATTTTATGTAGGTGTCTAGAGGGGAATCTGGCCCTTGGGGGACCCAAACCAGTATCTTTCCCTTTGTTTATGTGGCAAGCAGATTAATCCCTGCCTTTCATGCACCTGTTTACATTTACCTATAAATTGATTGAGCAACTTCCATTCTGTGTTTGTACCAAACCAGTATCTTGCCTAGTGCTGCACGGGTTCTAAATCAGTCTCTGTGTAGAAGTAGTGTTTGTTATTATTATTATTAAAGCTTTTTTATACCACATATATTATATAGTACCACAAATTTTCTACAGTGTTTTACAGAGAGAATATATATATATAATATTTACATTCACATCAGTCACCGCCCCATATGAGCTACATTCTACATTCTTCCCTAACACATACATATACCTACACACAGGGTTAGTTTAGTCAGCAGCCAATTAACCTACCTGCATATATTTGGTGTGTGGGAGGAAACTGGATTACCTGGAGAAAATCCACACACACAAAGGGAGAACATACAAACCTCACACAGATATGGCTTAGTCCTAGTCCAGGGATCAGACTCATGACCTCAGTGTTGTGAGCCACTGAGCCACTGTCCTGTATTCACATTTTAGCCTAGATGTTTTTAAGTCCTCAATTTAAAAACACAGAATATATGACTTAATATAGGGTTCTTACTATTTAAAGTCTTGAAAGTGCAAGGTGGCTTATCACATATTTGCAAATGTGTGTTACTAATGTTTCTACATTTTATTTTACAGATAGCGGGCTGTATTCACAGATCCATTAGTTCTAGGTATGCAATTATACGCACGTATGTTGCAAGCCAACACCCATGACACTCCCCTCACTCGGACGGATTTACGTAGACATCCGCCACCATAGGGCACCTTTATCTTTACGCTTGCAGTTACATGCGTATAATACTTACGTACGTGCGTATGTAGCTAACCGCGACCTCAAATGGTCATTTAAATGCCTGCCCTTATCCATTTTAACGTAATTTTGTCCGTATAGATTTCAACCACACCCCGCCGCACATATGTCACCGAGTACGATTCACAAGTACGCACCTAATGGACTTCCGTGCGTAAATTCAACGTAAATAGTGTAAATAAAGTTACTATGCATGCACAGTTACTCCGATCCTAAAAATACGCACGGAACTCCACACAAAAACGGATCTGTGAATACGGCCCAGAACAGTAAGTAAGTTCTGGTTAATGGCAGAGTGCTGGGGCCCTTTTTCTTTTGTCTCTGTATTGTGTTGTTAATATGGGTAGCTCAGATGAAGGCCTTAAGTTTTCATTAACATATGTCGCAATATCCAGTAACATTCTAAATACTAAACAGAAAAGAGATTATTACTTTCCAAACAATATCACAAAAAGGACCACAGTATAGCAATCACAAAATGGTCTCCACATTATAATAATTGTTTTGATTCCAGCTGCTCCATGCAATCTGAGGAAAATATTATGTTAACAGAAGCCTTGGGAAACTCTGGATTTTCTCTGTGACCAACTAGACTGAGTTTTCTCTCCTCAGCTTGCACAGGTGAAGATCCAGCTTCATTTTGAGAAGTGGTGAAATATTGGTATGTGTATAGGCAGGGGTGTGGGGCTCCAGTCAGAACGACCGAATTCCGAAAGTGCCGTTTCCTCCAAACCATTTGTGAACTGGCTGGGATTTCGATTGCATATGCCTCGAGGAGGCATTGCAATCAATCCACGGAGCATCGAACATCCGGTGCTCCGAAAAGTTAGTAAAAATAGTCCCCAACTCCTTTCCCTAATTCTAACCCTAACCCTCCCCTCTCACTACCCTAACCCTCCCTTCCTGGGAGCCTGACCTTAACCCTTCCTTACTTGCAGCCTGATCCTGACCCTCCCTCCCCTGCAGCTTGATCCTAGCCCTCCCTCCCCTGCAGCATGAACCTAGCCCTCCCTATCCCGCACAGAGAGTTTACTCACCTGTCCCTTGGTCCGGCGATAGTGGCAGCGGAGGTACGGCGGAGGGATATCGTAGATATGCGAAAGTGAATGGGTGAAGTATGCCGAACGGCATACTCACCCATTCTTAAAAAAAGTCTGCAATGGTAAGTATTCGAAAAAGGGACATCCGAAAAGGAACTTTCGGATGTCCCTTTTTCGCAAATCAGACTGTCTGCCTGGAGAATGCAACCATATAGGCAGACAAGAGAAGAAAATACAGAAAGGAGACAAGAATAAAAGGTAAGTTATTACTGTACAAACAAAAGGAGGGTAGTGAAACTTGGGGGGAGTGGGGTGGAGTAGAGGTGGGAGACAAGGAAAGAAGATGAAAACGTAATTCAATGAGAGAGGGTGTTACAACAACAATGGAGGATGGGCAGGGTGGAGGGGGCATAGAAG
>WWET01007353.1:26467-44944 GCA_011038615.1 Limnodynastes dumerilii
GCTCTCCTACCCTGTTCGTTTATCCATAGGAATCTGTCACTGGGAGGATCTGGAGTTCTATATAATCAACTGTCAGTCTGCCCCTCTGATCCTGGGGCATCCGTGGCTTAGGAGGCACAATCCCGAAATCAGCTGTTGGAGTAAGGAGTGTCATACCTCCTCTCTCAAAGAACCTCTCCAATCTGGCCATCCAGCGTTTCTTGTGGTTCGGCAATTATTATCAGCGTTTTATTTGAGGATATTCAGTTCTGGTTTCCCCCATTTCGGATCTAACCAAGAAAGGTGCTGATCCCGCGGCAGGTGGTCCAAGGCCATTGTTTTTGCTCCAGTGCTGTGTCATCCCAATCCAGACCTTCCGCTCATAATTGAGGTCAATGCCTCTGATGTCGGAGCAGGAGCAGTTCTGTCCCAGGAAAATCCTAAAACTAAGAAGCTCCATCCTTGTGCTTTCTTCTCAAGGAAATTCTCATCAGTGGAGAGAAATTACGACATTGGCAACAGGGAACTCATTGTCATTAAGCTTACATTTGAGGAATGGAGGCATTGCCTAGAGGGGTCCCAACATCTGATCATGGCTCTTATGGACCACAAAAATTTAGCCTATATGAAATCAGCCAAATGGCTATCCCCCTGACAGGCTCGTTGGGCATTGTTCTTTACACGTTTCAATTTCATCATTTCCTTCCATCCTGGCTCTCAGAATTCTAAAGCTGACGCTTTATCCCTTGCTCCTTGCCTCTTGTCCTGATTGTGGTTGTCCCTTGTTGTCTGAGTGAGTGACTGTTTCAGTTTATCTCACTGTCTGTCATTACAGTGTCCTGTCCTACCAGGGTTCCTCTCTCTGTTTGTCTCAGTGTCTTACTCACAACCATAGGAGGTCTCCATCGGCGACCGTGACTTGTCGGTGTCATGCGGCCCAGCCTGTCCCCACAATCAGGGGCTCCAGTGAACACCAGGTGCTGTTAGACTCCGCACCCTGGTGAGCATTCTCCTAACAAGAGGGTGACAGGTACAGAGTGCACAGTGTTTGGTCATGGTCTCACCTCTATATGGGGCTTGGTTAGTCTGAAGTCATCATAGAAACTAAAGTCTACCACACACTATGCAATAATTATAGCTCTCTCTCCACTGTTCCACACTGCTCATAACTGACAATAATGTCTGGCATAAACCAGTTTGTCAAAAACAGTCCAGAAACAATTTTGTGCCATTACCAATATGTTAGGGTGTCCTGTTAGAATTGGCAAGGTGCGACAGGTAGAAAGCCAAGATTATGGGAGATCATGTATCCATTATGCAATCTCCTGTGCAACGGCATCAGTCACTCATCTGTTTTAAGATTACTTTCCATACTTACTCTTCTGTATGCTTTATTGGAATTTTTCAAGAGAGACAGTGATTTTTTTTTAATTCAAAATACTTCCATCATTTACATCATACACATGAACATTTCTTTTATAATTTCAACAATTCAATAATAAACTTAGCCCATACTAAACTTGTAATGACATACTCCCCCCGCCCTTTTATTTATTAGCGTCATTACAAGCTGGGGTAACTAGGAAAAAGCTTTGAAAGAAAAACTGGTGTACTCGGTATCTACAAGTCTTTCAAATGTCAATATAAATCTCATATAATGCATATAATTATAGAAAGAACACCAGATTGGTATCAGTTTGCAATGTAAAACCATTGCTCAGCAAATACATAATGACCGTTTAGTAGGAAATTTCAATTAAGCTTCAGTGATAATGAATAAAAATCGATGCTTTCCTTCCACCAGCCTTCTGCCAACACCTGTTACTACTCTAATATATTAAGCCTGGTTCATCTAAATTCAATTCTAAAGTTACCTCATAGGCCACAAATCATTGGCCATGTACAGTGTGCAGCTTTCTGAAAATATACAAAACAATGTCCATGTCAATTAACAAGTGTACAGAAATACTTATGGTTCTATTTAATAAAGTGTAGACATTTGTATTTACAATAAAGTTAAGGCACACGACTGTTAAATAAAGACCCCACAATTGACATTTATATAATATAGTTATTAAAGGTTAAAAAAAATTGCAGGATTTGGAGCCACTTTGCACTATTGCTTCCTAAATCTATTTTAACCAGCAACATGCTGTTAAAATGAAATAGTCAGATAAGTGGCAATGTAGAATTCACAACAGTGGACCGTCAAAAACCACATCCCAATTAATATGTAATTCTTTTGTTTCAAATGTTCACATTGTACACAATGGGGCTGATTCAGAGATGCAATTGCGAAAAGATCGCAAATATACGCACCTTAGCTAAGATCTTGCCATGTTCCAGGCCACTGCATAAACAGTCACTCCCCTTGCAAACAGCAGTGGATCTTAAACTTAGACCACCATTGACTAACCCTAACTCTGCGCTGCGCTATTTAAGATCTTAAGTGACGTAGTAGCGTTCATTTAAGATCCTAAGTGTCAGCCCGCGCCCACTTTCCCTCATTTCCCTGCCTCCCCCCGCCCATTTCCATGCAAATCCTTAAGATCTTAAAGATTCGCAGCACTTAAGATCTTAAGTGCTTGCGTGCGATTCAAACTTACGCTCTTAGCGAATTTACGCTCCTAACCGCTACGTACATGGTGTTGCACTATTACTACGCATGAGCAGTAATGAGAATTTTCTAAGATCCTAACTATACGCTCCTAAGTGCCGTGGAAATCGTATCTCTGAATCAGCCCAAATGTTCTATTGGTTGTGGTTAGGATATAAGAAGAAGCAATGCAGTTTGAGCTTCCTAAATGTAGTAATATATAAACAAAATTAACTAATCTAATTACATTATAAATTGTTACAATAATCCCATAAATGATAATAATACAACATTTGTCATTTAAACAGGCTAAAACCCACATAAACTATTGGCTATCCCTTTATGCATTCACTCATTCATCCTTCTACACACAGTCAACTGATGGTCATTTTAATGCATTTTTATAGCCTAGAAACAGTACACGACTGTCCATGTATCATGAGAAATACTGTACATTGGTGGAATGTTTTGTGGGTGGCATTGCATAAGTAATCTTTCTGAATAATCCGCCCTGCTTCTTGATCCCCCCCTGCAGCCGGCAGCTATGATGTCATTCTAGAAACCTTCACAGTTTTGAGTGGGTAAACAAACAGTTCATTGTGAAATGCAGAACGACCAAGAGAAGACTAAATTTTGTCTGTATTTTCTGAACATTCTTGTAACTAACAAATCCTGTCCTGCTTGTTACAGGTTTCTAGAAATTAACTTGCAGTTTCTGCTAATGAAGTCCCTAAAAGTGAGAAAAACCTGGGTCAGCATCAGTTTCTAGCATATTGCACCATTTGCACCATTTGCAGACTCTGAACCTGACCCTGAACTCTGACATTGATCACCTACTTTCAGTCTCCAAGAATGTCATTGAAATATCATTACAAGAGTGTACAGTCATTAATGTTCTACTAAATGGTTGTTACGTGGTGGACACTTCCTTGACCTGCCCCTGGGCCCATAGGCATTGCTAAACAATGAGTCACCTGCTGTGGGACTCATTGTTTAGCATGGACCTNTTCCTTGACCTGCCCCTAGGGGCTGCTGTTTGGACTTAGCCACCTTGATTAATTTACAGCACCAATTAATTAGGGTGGCTAAGTCCAAACAGCAGCCCCTAGGGGCAGGTTAGGAGAATGTCCATGCTAAATAATGAGTCCTACAGCAGCCCCTAGGGGCAGGTCAAGGAAGTGTCCACTACATAACAATGGTACAGTGAGGACTTGCTAATCACCTTCAGCTGTATCCACACTTTTGAGTCACCCCAATGAGGACGGCTCAGTAATCTAAAAATAGCTTTCAGGGATCATAAATTTGTCGGATTGAGGGGAGTAATCTCTCTCTTAAATGCGTATATTTTATACCATTATACAACCAGCACACATCCTGTATAGGTATATGATTGCATTTAGGGCATCTTAATAAATATTAAAAGTATATTTTTGTTTTATTGTAAATATTTTTTAACATGCAGCTAATAAGATCTTTAAAAGTATCTCTCCTCATGCATTTCAAACCCAAAGATAGCTGGCATGTTATAATACCTTGGCACTATAACTTTATTCTAAGAATGTTTGTCCCCGAATCTATTTGACAGAAAAATAACTATTTATGGAAGCAGATTGATACTTTTCATAGAAACTGCTATAAAAAGTTCAGCTGCTCTGTCCATATAAGGAGCCTCAGTGAAACCTAATAATACATTGCACATGTTAAATATGTTTTATTTTATCTATTGTTATTGGATGTATTAGCAATGTTAGAATGTCTGACTCCTGACTTTTTTCTGTAGACGTGTAAAGAAAATAATAGCCTGAGATAAAGTGAGTGTTTACCTCTGGAATCTATCTTTTTAAAATGGCATAGTCTGTGTACACATATCCAACAAACAGTCAAGTGCAACATTAGCTGCATAACATGGTACCAAGGGAATCTGTTTGTTATAGTAACTGTATTATTGTAAGTTGATAGTTTGTTGAGAATCCAAACAGCCGGCGGTATGAAACAGAAATATAAGGTGTGACTGACAATCTAAAATTATATTTCACTTTTGCAATAACCTGAGATAAAGTACAAGGTATAATTAGCAATCTGTGGTGAAATTATTACAGGTTATCATAAATGGAGGTATTTACTGAGTGAGTCTCCTGAACCTGAGTGCTGCAATCTGTCATTTTCCCTTTTACTAACTTGACCTTTTACCTTCTGGTGTGTGTTCAGATTCTTGAACTAACATCTTATAATGTGTTTGATTATAGCATACGCACGTTCAGGGTGTAGGAACGGATCCAGACTTGCAAAAATAGGGTGTTTTCTGATCGCTAGAGTTCCGCTTTTTAACAAGTTCTGACAGCAAAGCAGGGTGGGATTGGTCAGGACATAAAAGTGCTCTCGCTATGTGGGAGGGGGGTGGTATGTAGATAATACAGTAAGAGTGTGCCCCATTTTAAGTGAGGGCAGCACAGAAGTTTTAAGGTAGGTTGGTATGACAACAGAACAGGGTAGCTAAGGAACTGTTGAGGTTTATTGCATTATCTTATTAATAATCATATTGATTATAATGAAAGCATGAGAAGCCCTGGAAAATGTATTCATATGTTTTTGTCAAGGTTCATTAAATTTTCTATATTATCATTATTATTGTTTATTTATAAAATGCCACAAAGTGTCTGCAGCGCCGTACAAAATACAACAACAAAATACAGTACAGATAAAGGGCCGTATGCAGAGCTCTTAAAGACCGCGTATACGTAATCTACGTTGCAAGAAGTAACATAGATTACGTTACAAAATGCATGTGCAGTAGCACTTTTCTGAAAACTCCGGCCGCAAATACAATGCGGCCAGAGCTCTGCATACGGCCCATAAAGGGCAGGGATGGACAGTATAATACATAACAAAATACAATGTAAATATCACAAAAATACAATAAAGTGAAGCAAGCACATTACGTAAGGCAAAATGCAAGGTGTGAAGCTTGGCAGATCAGGGAGGAGGGGATAGAGCGCAGTGAGAGACTAAGAGGTTGTCAACAGGTGGGGAATGGGTAAAAGGGTAGCAGAGGGGGACAAGAGGGTATGAAGTGAGGGGGGAGTGATGGAGGAGGGAACAACACTAGGATGGAGAGCCCTGCTCACATGAGCTAACACACTAAGTGGAAGGGATAAACTTACAGGAGACATAAAGAGGGGGAAGGAAGTGGACTGCTGGTGTGAGTGGAGGAGAGGATAGGAAAAAGGGATAGATGTAGGATGGAGTGAGGATGTTAAGTGGAGGAGGGGTAGGCTAGCCTGAACATTTGCGTTTTGAGTGAGCACTTGAAGACCTGAAATGTGTGTGTGTGTGTGGGGGGGGGAGTACAGACATACAGGGCAGGGATGGACAGCATAGTACATAATAATATACAGTACAGACATACATGGTAGCAAGCACAGACAGCAAGGCAAAATGCGAGAAGTCAAGCTTGGCAGATCAGGGAGGAGTTGATAGAGTGTAAGCAGAAGAGAGGGGGAGGAGAGGGGGAAGGAAGGAAAAGAAGGGATAGATGTAGGATGCAGTGAGGATGTTAAGTGGAGGAGGGGTAGGCTAGCCTGAACAGGTGCGTTTTAAGTAAGCACTTGAAGACGTGCAATGTGGGGGACAGTCTTACTGAAAAAGGGAGGTCATTCCAGTGTAGAGGTGCAACACGAGAGAAGACCTGAATGTGGGTGTGATCAGTAGGGTAGATAGACAGCGGTGGATTGTAGAACGGAGAGGACGGGAAGGGGTGTGCATGTTGATGAGGGAAGAGAGGTAGGGAGCAGTGGATGAAGAGATAGCCTTAAAGGTGAGGGTAAAGAGTTTAAAGAGAGGTCTAAAGTGGACAGCAATCCAGTGAAGGGTTTGACATAAAGGAGAGACCAAGGTAGAGTGGCATGAGAGAAAGCAGCATTGAGTATAGCTTTGAAGGGGGGCAAGACGGGTGAGCAGGAGACCAACGAGGAGGATATCTTATTATCACAACATATACAAGGGCCATAGGCATTGGAACGGGGGGGGGGGCATCTCACATTCATTCCTGTCACACACCAATAGGGGGGTGCACAAAGGTGAGATGGGGGCGCCAAGGGGAGGGTTAAATTCTTGCCCTCCCCCAAAAAAAGTTGTGACACCCCTGACAAGGACCCTTTACAATATAAATTGTTTATTCTGTACAAGATACAAATGTATTGGTTACTGCTATTAGAAAAAGAGCCTATTTGAACTTTCGTCTATAACTGTGTGACAAGCATTCAGCGATAACTCTTGTAGAAGTTCAGACAAATCTACTCCTACTGTGTATTCAGAAGTGTTTTATCCACACAAATGGGAGATTATTAACAATGGTTTCTTTATCCACTCAGGCGTAGGGACCCACCCAAAATACCACAAGGCATTGCATTGCTTGCTTTGTTTCATCTGTTTGAAACAGGCAGATCCCTGCACCAGAGCCAAAATAAACCTGATAGAATAACTCCACTCACTTGTGTTGGTGAGGACTGGATAGTATATAAATACATAACAATCAGAAGTTTCTCTTATAGCTTCTGACAACATGTTTTACAGAATTCAAGAACCTCTAACCATTAGTGCACAGCAGAAGATTTGAAATGGGAAATAAATGTATTTTTCCCTAATATTTTTTGTATAATACTGAAAATGCTTTAACATTGTTTATGCAGATATATTGCCTGATTTTTGTCCTAGCCGTTTATTTATTTGTTTTTAGTATTTCATTTTATGAATTTACATAGTAAAATATCAATGTGTAATATAGAGTTTAGAAAGGAGAAAGAGACAACATATATCATTAGATTAAAGCAGTATAAGTTAATAAAGAATATATTTAAAGCTTTTTTTCAATTTATATAAGCTATCCTCAAAAAGAAAAACAATTAAGCAGAGTGTTCTCTTTAATTTAATGATTTACATGATTTCCTTAAAACCCCAACAGTTTAACTGTAACAGTTGTATCAGTCTCGAATTAAATATATGATTCATATTCAGTATTCATATTAAGTAAGTGTAGAATCTACGTGCGTATTTTTACAATCAGTTAAACTGCGCATGCCCAGCAGAACCAAACATACGCATGGAAACCATGACCAACTGATGCACATACCTCAGACTTAGGACTGATGCATGCATCGGCATGTGACGAGTCCTGCATGCGTGGCTAGAGGGGCAGGACTAATGCAAATGAGCAGCACACAGGCTACTAATGTACAGTATGGGCATTCCAACAGAGTTAGGACTGATTCACAAATAGTAGCGCCTTGTGTAAACTAACATACGCACGGGAATAGTTAAGATAGCACTCAAACACTCGTAAGTTCATGAACCGTACTGTTTGCACTGTGGCCATGCGTCATCACTTATTTAGTTTAAGGCCACACCTGCAGCGTGTTTATAATCATTAGATGTGTTTTTTGAAAATGAAACAAATAAAGGTTTGTTTTTAAAATCCTATGCTGATTTTATGTTTTGTGCAAGACTTTAACCTTATATAGGTACAGTGGTATAGCTAGGGTCGGTTTTGTAGGGCACATGCCCTGTGTGCTGTTGGGTTTGGAGGCGCCATTGGTTCCATACCCAACAGAGCCCACCGGTGCACAGATGAGAAGAGGACCTGTTCCCTCTCCTCATCTGTGAAAATGACAGCTGGAGCAGCTGTCATTTTCAATGAAGAGAAGAGGGGGCGGAACTTCCTCTCTTCTGTCAGAAAAAAAAAGAACAAATCCCTGCTTACCTGACTCTGACCTGCGGTCTGTGTGAGAGCAGCTGCGGCGCAGCATGTGACCCATTAGTGTTCACTCTTGCAGTGTGTCATGGGACTGTCGCTGTTGAACACTGAGGGGTTGCATGCCACGCCGCAGCAGCTCTCAGATCGAAGGCCAGAGGTTGTTTTTAAAATCTGTATATATATATACATATATAGATATATATATATATTTTTTTTATTATTATTTTTTTAAATAAAAAGTGGGGGTAGGGGGGCGCATTGTGGCCCTTTTTGAGTATTTGACCTAGGTGCCATTTGCCCTAGATACGCCAATGTATAGGTAGCCTTTATTTATTTAAGATTTTTTTTATCCATTAAAATTTTGTTACCAAACACAATTAGATCTACTTATTTAACTGTACTGGTTGTTTGTGGTTTTTTTTTATCATATTTAAATAAAACTTTAACAATGCTTATAAAACTCTCTTCATATAGTGGTTCATTTGTATTTATAACTTCTTGTAGTAAGCCTTTAAGTGTTACATTAGGTATGTCTTAATTTTATTTTTAAACTTGTATATTTAAGGCTACTTTTGTTTACATATGTTAATGAGATTACTTGCAGGTTATAAAACAACAAAAAAAATATTTACAGAATCATAATCAGTGCATTTTATAACGGACTGATATGGTTGGGTATCCGCCCTGGCCTCCCGGTAATGTGATAGGGTTTCAGCGTGGTGTTAGAAGCTAGAAGGTTTGATATATGATCTGCTCATGTGTTATTAGGCAAGGGTAGACAATTCAGGCTTGGCTGGACTGGACAAGGCAGGCTTGTAATGGACTTGACCTGGACTGGATCAGGATTGGACTGGAGCAAGACTTGACTTGACCTAGACCAGGACTGGACTGGAGCAAGGCTTGACTTGACCTGGACTGGACTAGGAATGGACTGGAGCAAGGCTTGACTTGACCTGGACTGGACTAGACCAGGAATAACAATCTGGAGACAGCAAAGGTCAGAAGCTGAAATAGTAGTCTGCAGACAGTTCAGTGCTGACTGGATTAAACAGGCTGATTGCTGCAAGCTGAGTAGCTGGCTGCAGACAAAGATCTCCCAGAAAGGAACCAGGATTTAGTCACCTTGAATAGACAAGTTGTACTGGCGCTGTGGATACAGTGCTCTGGGTTTATATAGAGCGCCCTGGCTCTTGATTGGATGGTCAGATCATGTGCTACACCTGGCTTGCTCCCAGTTGGCTGCTGCAGATCATGTGCACAGATCCAAGATGGAGGACAGCAGTGTTTGGAGCCAGCAATACACAGGAAAACATGCGGTGGATATCAGACATGAAGCTGCCACTACTGAGTGTGGCAGTTCCCTGGAGGCAGAGAACAGTCAGGCCTAACAAGCAGCTCTTGACATGGTAAGTCCTACGTTTTAGGGCCACCTCTCTGCAGCCCACGACTGGCCGGAAAGGGGACTTAAGTCCCCACCAGGTCCATGGCCTCACTACAGAATCAGGGAACTGTGAGCTATAAACAGCGCCCTGATTCTTTAGGAACGGCACTCCTGACGGCTGCCTATAGACTGGATCACCAGGGTAATAATATTAACGGTTTCCTGAAATCCTTTAAGAATGGGTTTATTTTACAATGAAATACTAGTCAGTAGATTATGTATGTGTATGTGATTCAAGTTGTAAAATGGAAATCTATATGATTCAAGGGCCCCAGCAACAATAAATCAATGTCACCCTTATGTGTTAAGGGGATTATTTTTCATTTTCTAACATTGGACAGTATCCAGTACTTTGATTTTCCCATATTTTCTGTGCATTCAGATTAGACTGTGTATATATCAATGCTATCAGAATGTAATGCATTTCAATACATTCAACACCTTCCAACAAATAGGTTAGGTTGAAAAGGCAATACACTTGCCTTAGTATTACAGTGTACAGTAGCCATTTTTTGCTCCCATGAGTTAGAAAAGGTAAGATACAGTAGACCCTGGGCATCAGAAATCTATTCACAGATTTTCCTACACATCTGCTGCTTCGGGATCTGATCACATAGGAACAAGAATTTCAGCCCTTGTTTGGATTCAGTCAATTCACACGAAAGGGTAGTCCTATAAAAAGTGCAAGCTGGGGGATGACATATACAGTATCTGCCCCAGCACAGTTGAAGCTCTTTAGTTGCCATTAGAAGCTTCTTTTCTTGTAAAATCATCTTATACTCAAGTGTACTATACACCATCAAAGGAGATTCAGAACTGGCTGGGAGGGAACGGCACTATAGGAATAGGGCTGTTCTCAGCGGGAACACACACTCACCTAAATATTTTATATACTTGAAACGTAAAAGAGTAAAGGTCAAATATAAAAAAAAAAACAAATATCCTTTCAAGTAAAAAATTTTTTCCAACCTTAACAAACTTTTTATGTCAACAAAACAGTCAGTGAGTTTCATATTGTATTGCATTGCAACAGAATTATTTAGTTAATCTACCTTGACATATATGATGAAATTTTTGTCACTTTGTTTATAAAAACATTTAGCGAATCTTAGCAACAAAGCGCATACAACCCTCACCTCAAGTTTTACACAGACAGTTATCAATAGTACATCTCATTCCAGTGGATGCCAGACACATTTACTTTGAAGCCGATACTTCCTCCTTTTGTTAACAAAATAATTTCAAGTTTCTGTCTGAAGAATCAACATTTTTATTGTGAAGACCATGAAAGACATTAGTGAAGCTGCTTGCGTTGGGTGATTTTCTGGCTGTGCACATGCGCATGCCAGACGTTACAATACGGATCTCTAGGCGCTCAGAACATAGGACTTTATTTACTAAGATCATTTTCATATGATAATGCCCGTTTTCGTGTGAAAACAGGCTTTATCATATGAAAACGAATTAGTCCATATTTACAAAGCTATCATCGCCATGGAAACCACAATAGCAATAACGGTCCCGATCGCCGGCCCGCTCTAATGAATGCGGTCCAGCATTTACTAAGTGTCTGAAGATGGCGTTAGGGTAAGTATTCCAGCGGTCTCCCCATGTAAACCCTTTTTCCTCCCACTAATAGCTGTTATTAGGGGGAGGAAGAGGGGGGTACATGTCGGGAGACCGCTGCAATACAGTTCACTAAGCAAAAAATAAATATGAACTAATTTTAATAAAATTTTAGATAATAAACCTATTCAACTTAAAAAAATGCAAAAAAAAAAATAGAAGACCGAAGCTTTTAAACTTACCTGCTCGGTCGCGCAACTGGCTCTGATCCCGGCGCATGCACAGTGATTTTGCCTTTTGAGACTTGAAATTTTCAAAGTCCCAAAAGGCAGCTACTGTGCATGCACCGGGACTCCAGAGCCGGACAACGTCAGCCTCGCTGAGCGCCGTGGGACCTCACCGGAGGGGTAAGTATTAATAAATACTCCCCTCGCAGCGAGCTTAGTTGCTATCATTAGCGCTCAATGCACTAATGATAGTAAATAGAGCCCGTAGTTCTGTATGCCTGGAGATCTGTCTGACAGGGCGGCTCCACCTAATCTCTTGTGGATCAGTAGTCGTACGGACTGCTGAACTACATGGGACACTTAATCTAGCCTTATGGCAGCGTAACTTCTGCCATATCTATACGAGAATGGGGGGTGAGAGGGACGTTCACTCCCCATGGAAAAAACACAAGGGTCTGGAACCAGTCTCTATTGTATAATTTTGGCCTATATGATGTCAAATTGTTGTACCTCAAGATGAGTCCATTACAGAAGTTTGTAGTCATTTTTTAGTTATACACTGCATGATTATCCAGCGATCTTAAAAACACTTGGGAAACCAGGTACTCTTCATATACCTATATCAGTAGACGACTCAGTTTTTGGGTGCGTTAACAGCAACAGGAAAATTTTAGTCTGCATGCAGTGATCACTGTGCAGCATAGACTGGTTTATATTGTGTTGTGTATGGGAGCAATAAGAAGCATTCATCTGGGAGTTAAGAGGGAAGTACAATATTACAAGAAGAGCACACCAGGAGCAAGGGCTCAGAGAGTCTGCAAACATGGTAAAAGATGTTGAAACTGTGAAAGTGGCAAGAAAGATGTTGGGGAACATGTCTGTGTTTGAGCAGAATGTTACTGTTCTAAGACATTTCTCCTGGACAAGAACCTGCCAATTTCCAAGTAAGAAGTCAACCAAAAATAGTAACTATTTACAGGACCAATATATAAGGAAGGGTAACGGAGACTTAAGATTTGAATACAAGTATAATTAAAATCCCTGTGTGTGGGATGGCATGGGTGATGTCACTTACCTGAAAGCTTTCTAGATTGGTTAGCTGAGATGTGGGTAGGAGTCTCTTTCCAGATATATATATATATATATATATAGGTCACCTCTTGCAGGAAATCAGTCTCTTTCTCTTTCTGGTGTGCGGAAAGTAGCTTTTTTGCTTATTGGGGTACAGTTGGCACAGGTGGTGGTGAGCCAAGGTGGCACAAAGGTTTACCAGCATAGACGTAGTCCGGCCTGAAGCGAGGCGCGACTATGTGGGTTGTCTCAAAGGCAGAAGGAGAATGCCTGGTTTGTTTGGTGGTTGAATCTGTTTTCTTGGTTCATCTGGTCATATGTCATATACCTGCTTTGTTTTACCCCCTCCCCCCCTTCATCTATTTTATTTCTATCTTTAGTTTAACAAATAATTAACATTAATTAATAAATTCTATTTTTTAACCCACAGTTAAATGTTAGTGTGTTTATTATGGTTTTGTATCAGAAAAGTGGGTGGATCATTTACATTTCCACAATGAGAGTGTGGTATGAGCAATGCTCAGGATTTCGTTCAATTTGACATATAGGGCAGGATCCAGACTTAAGTGCTTCAAATTAGTTACTCTTGGGCTAAACCATGTTGATTGCAGGGGAGTCATATTTCATCTGTTGCAAACATTATTAGAGTTGGGAGGTGATGTTTCCTATCGCAAGTCTAAATAACAGTGTGATAGTAAAGCTGGTCAGTATCTGTGTGCAGTAAGCAATTCAAAGATATATCCCTGCATGCAAAGAATACAATTAACTTGACTCCCCCTGCAATCAAAATGGTTTAGCCCAGGAATAACTAATTTCAAGCACTTACTTAAGTCTGGATCCAGCCCATAATTGGTAGACCATGGTTTATTACAGCAGAAAGCAGACATTAGAATTTGTGGATTAAAACATACAACAAAAGAAACAAAAAGTTGCTCTTATCTGAATAGTCAGTCATGAAGCAATGTCTGTGCAACAGTGTATAACATACAGGTCAAGTTGTGGCACATACAGCTGTAGTTCAAGGATCATGGTATCCTCCCACCATGCTTAGACTTTACTCAAGCACATTAAACTTCTTGTATACTACATTAAGAAACAATTGTTTCCAGAAATAACAAACAGCTTTACTTAGTTTTGTATACAATTTGCTCTAGACATAACAAGTATTCTTCATATTCTGTTTCATACATGAACTTTTTTTAAGTGCTGATGCTGGGCAGATGCTGTAGCATTGGGAAAGGGTTTATGTAACTGCCTGTTCTGTACACAGTATATAACAAGCTAAATAACATTTGCAAAGAGTTCTATTTACAATTAAATATAGGTACAATTAGATTTAAAAAAAAACAGCTAATAAACTGAAATGGTTCATTATGAAATTGCATAGCAAAATATACATTTAAAAATGTTTTCATGTATTAAATCAGAGTAGATAAATGGTATCTTAAATGTTATAACATTGCTTTTTTTTGTAAACATACTATTATAATTCATTCTGATTACATAATGGCAGTAATAAACATCATTTAATCAGATAATTAGGAGGCTGCAGACATTATGCCATACAATTAGTCATAAATAATATTCATCCAATGGAAGGAAAGATGTAACCTCTTATTTTGATAAAAGTTGGGTTAGTCATCCAGTGTTGTGTGATACACAGTATAGTAATAATGGTTTTTGCAGGTTTTTGCCTGCACAGCAGCGCCTTGACTAATAAGGGAGGAGATGTTAAAGTCAATATGCAGAGACAAGCCTAGAACAGACAGACAGTATGGAGCAATGGCTTATTTCACCAGGAAGCAATAGATTAAGTTATATCAATACATATAAGAAGATATTCATCATATCAATCCCTGTTATTGTGGACATTATGCTATAACAGTGTGCAATGCCAGTCTTTCACCACCATGGCTGCAGCAATCTTGGCAAAATAAGAGTTTCTTTAAACTCAGTGGCAAACACAGGATTTTTAAAGAAAGGATTTCAATGCTTGTAAAATATGCGGGGTATATTAGAGGTATGGACATGACACGTTATATAAAGCACATGTGGATAATTTAGAGGCCTGAAGATGGCACAGTACCAGAGAAAATTGCTTACCTGGCCGACTGGCGGGTGGCTGTGCCAGACCTGCAGTGACATGTGACTGTGGCCAGCATTTCTCTCGCTTCTTTGTGGGGGGCACTGAAACTGGCATTCTAACCACAAGTATATACTCCAGTAAGTAATTAATCCCGGGCTACCATAAGGGCAAGGGTTAGAGTTAGACTTAGGTTTGGGGTTAGGGTTAATGTTCTGGATTCACACTTAAGAACGTAGCTAAATATACACATGCCTTGTGTGTATCTTGGTGTTTTTTGGAGATTTGTTTATGCCCCATCCAGATGTTACGCATGGAAACCTGTTACGCACAGAGTTTAACTTTGTGCCTAATGAGATCTGTCAGAAGGGGCGTGCCACTACTCTGTAAGTAGGAAGTTAAGAAAAGTGGGTGGAGGGGGGCATTTAGGTAGGGCAGTATGGGCTGAGTTTGCAAAGTATGCACGTACTTTAGCAAAATCTGCACAAATATACCCATAGAGAGTTAAGGCCTATGGAGGCAGAAGTCAGTAAAAATCCAAAAGACAAGGGGAGTGTCATGGGAGTGCACTTGCCAGTTTGCCAAAAATTTTACTTATACAAATGTTTTAATTTATCAAAATTGTCGATTTTATTACAAACACTTTGGAAGACATATGACGACTTTTTATACCATATTATTGCAATAAAAAAATATTAACTGATATATGCTATGACTGGAACAACAAACGTTTCACCTAAGACCAGCAGCATTATTATTTCTAAGGTATCTTTTGTATTTATACTGTATCAGAAGGCTTACAGTAAGTTGTCATTTTTTTTTTATGAAAATGACACATTATTACTGATTATAAATGGTCATTGCATTAATGTTGATAGGAAAAGAAGAGAGCAAATAAAAACAACATAAAATCTGATATAACTAGTTACATAATCAATATGACAACATCTTCACTGATGCGTGGAATCTAAGAACTCAAGGTCACCCCAGATATTATGCAAAACTTCTTTAGAATCTACAAATATCACAATGAAGTTCAGTCTAAACAGAAAAGAACAAGGGTTTGTTGTCCTTTAAAACACCCTAAAGCAGTTCATTCACCATTATGTTGTCTGGTTAGTCTTCACCATGTCATTAAGTAGCCCCGATGTCTACTATCAGTCATCATTTGTTAGTTCAGTAAAGAATGCTACATTTTTGTAACCCTTGCATGTCTGTAAACCTAAAACCTGGAAAGAAAAAAATATATATTTATGCTTGTAAACACCACAGTATGATATATGAAATTCAACTTCAACTGTTGTAAGGTAAAATATACAGTGTTGCAGGCCCTTTGGTGCTATGCTAATAATAAGAAGAAGAATAATGGACTAGATACAGTTTTGATAGTGTCTGTGGTGGTCTGCTATAACACTGCTGTGAAATCCTAATTACTATAGGTACAAAGGGAGAACACTACTCTCGCTATTATGGGTTTCTGCCAGCAGGACCCTACCTTAATATTTAATCATCGAACCCACTTGAAATGGGATTGGTGTGTAAATGAGGATAATACCAAAGTTCTAAGCTGAGCCATTACTGTACGATTTAAATGCCCCCCCCCCCCTCCATTCTTTACCAGCAGCCTAACCGACCTCCATCATAAGAAGGCTCCTGAGAATCCAGAGCTGTGCTGGAAGATGGTAGTGTGCACACATGCTCATGAAGATGGTAGCCATTTTATGCATTCTGTATGATAGGAGATACGTGCATAAAACACGTGTAACATCTGGAGGGCGCATGCACCCTCCCCTCCATACACCCCACTTATGCACTTTGCATGTGTAAGTAGGGTATCATTACTAATTCTGGATCCGGTCCATAATGAGTGGGTAATATAGTACTGAGCAGATGTTTCCTTTCCACATAGAGCAGCACTAAAGAGAGACAAGGCCGATCTACAAGCACTACATTTAATGGGGCCTTGGTCACATGGGATAATAGAGAATGTAAAAGGAGCAAGTTTTTCACTTAAGATGTTTTTTTTTCTGTTTATGAGAGTTATTTGCAAAAGCTCATAAAAAAAAACCAGAGTTATACATAGGACATTAGACATGATTTGCTCATATCAGTTTATAGGTTAATGTGGTACTGGTCTTTCAGACAGCATTTACGCAATCTACGTAAGAAAAAGATATGTAGATTACGTTAAAATATTACTGCTCATGCGCAGTAGTAAAAATCGCTAAACACCGGACGTATATGTTATATGTTTCTTGTTTCTATATTAATTACCCCAGCCTTTCATGCATCTGTTTGGATTAACCCATTATCTGATTTGGACAACCATAATTTTATGTATTTTTGTTTGTAAGCAGGTATTTTGGAGGTTTTAAGGGAGCCTCAAGGTGAATTCTCAATTTAAAAAACACAGGATATATAACCTGATATAGGGGCTCTCACTATTAAGAGTTGGGGGACCAGATTCACAGTTAAGAAGTTGCTACTTTTTGCATGCGTATTTTTAAGAATGGATAAACTGCGCATGCTTAGCAAGGCTGTAACTAGGGCGTGCCATAAGGGAAGACGCCCAGGGCACAATGGGCGGAAAATTGGATTGGAATTCAGGGTCAGGGGCATCATTTTACCTTTTTGCCCCTGGCACGAAAATATATAGCTACAGCTCTGATGCGTCGTGCCCTTATTTATGCAATTTACGTAGGATTTAGGAACGAAGATCCATTAAGAATGATTCTGAACCCGCTTTTACTGAAATAATAAGGGGCGTCACCACAAGACTTGTGATTTATAATTACATTTTATTATGCTTACATTTCCTATATTACCATGGGTTTGCCTCAGTTTAAAATGCTTAAATTTATCTGCATCAGAAGAGCTGGAGGGTATATGGAATTCTTCTTTCCGGAATGATCCTATATTGACTCATTTGGACGCACCTTATTAGTCAACACTGACAATTCTACAAGTAACAATAAAACATAACAAATACACAAAATAATCATGCCAATTTCTTTGCCTGAGGTGCTACAAAACAGAACAAGTCTAATTATCCTTTTTTTTTTTTTTTTACTAACCCCGTTGCAGTTAAATAATAATTTAAATAATATAGGTCGGTTTTCCAATGGGATATTTGATTGCTTACACTAAATGATAAAAAAAATCTCCATGTCTCTTTTAATGACAAACATTATCTACCTTACTCACCTCAGTAGGGTGGGTAAAGTAGGCCCCAGACATTAATGGTCTGGTACAGTCTATGCTTAACCCCTGTGTTGTTGGCCAGAGAATACGTGAGTAACCATGAAATAAGAGTGAAATCATGCACTTCTTCCAATAGTGGCGCTTGAACATTCTTTCCCTCGGTCTTACTATTTTGTTTGTATCCTGTGCTCACTGTCTTCTCTTGGCAGGTTAAGAGATGTTGGTGGCCTTGCTGAGAACAGAGCGTATAGAAGCTGGTGACGAGGAATCGAGCTCCTTGTCATAACAGAGGTTCTGACTACACCTGCGGTTGGTGTGATTGTCATCGTTGCATACCCATATACTGTTTACAATTATATGGACAAAATGAAACTTTGAAACATGCAAACTTGTATAGGCTGCTGCATTACACCCCTTTTTTTGCCTAAAAACATCTGTTTGCCTGCTTCAAAGTTTATGTTAAGTACCACATATCTATGGACCGGATCCAGACCCCCGCGTGCTTTCCGTGCGCGCGGGGGTCTGAAATTACGCGAGACAGAGGGGAGTGCACACCCCCTGTCA
>WWET01007354.1:1958-24392 GCA_011038615.1 Limnodynastes dumerilii
GTCAGGGGGAGTGCATGCTGATATGCACAGCGCATCGGTGTAGGACTGGATCAGGCCCCTTGGGCGTATTGTATAGCGGTAACTAGGATGAAGGCATAGCACAGCCAGCTCTTTGCAGCAAGGGTGCACGTGTTCTAAGTGAAGGCTCCACCCTCTTGCAGAAAGAGGTGGAGCTTACAGGCACTGGGGCCCACGAGGGATTCCCCAGTTCCCCGGTGGGCCATTCCGACCCTGGTTGCTGCTGGGTGTACTCCACAGTCAGAACAACAGGCGAGCATCTTCCTTTCCCTGCCTCTCAGCTGGCAGCCTGAGCATGGCCCAGCCTGGCCCAAATCCAATAAAATGCTGTTTGCCTTACTCAAAAATCCTCCTGTTTCCTGACTCAGTAAATAAGCAGATTCATAATTACTCAATTACAGTGTTTGGAATCATGTCATTGGCTTCCAGCAAGCAAAACATTGCACTTGGCAAAAATGGCGTCAGCGGAGGATGGAAAAATGTATGTAAAGAGCTCCCAGCCCCTCAGTCAGAGCGGAGAATTTACTGCGATGTTTGGCAACTGTACATTTATTGCACCTTTAGCAGCAAAGACTCCGACCGACAGGAAAATACATATTTATATATTTATATCCGTTTGAGGCGATTTATAAAGCACGTTTTGTAGAACAACAGAAATCAGCAGCAAAACGTTATATTTCATCTCTGTAAATCCTTTAAAGGAACAGAGCGATGTTTGATTATTACGGTTACCTTGGAAACGGAGGAATTTATACTGCCTATAAGTTGCTGTATATGTTTGCTCACTCTTCAGAAATGTAGCTCTTGTTAAAGCAATAAAGATAAGGATAAGGATCTGGTCCTGCCCCAATCCCTTCCATTAACCATTACCACTTCTCTTGAGAAAATACAGTGACTAGTGTGGGTTCAGCTATGGGGGGTCTGAGAGAGAAAGCGGGGCCCAGGACAGCGGCCTACCGGGAACTAACCAGCAGAGGCATCGCTAAGCTGACAGCGGCTGGCAGGGTAAACAGCTCTCCACACAGTCTATGAGCATTCAAAAATAACTAGCCAACAGCTGTTAGCTTAGGACTGCCCTCTGCTGGCAAGAAAAGGGTGGTGCAGCTGGCAGGGTTTAGCAGCAGGAGCCGAATTCATATTCAAGAACATCCGAGTACTTACGTGAGTGGTGGATCTACTATGAAACTAAAGCTTAAGCTTCACAGCCCCTAATGCCAGAGGGCCCCTAAAACAACTTTTTTTTTGCATTTTTTATTTATAAAAAGTGCATTTTTCAACAAAATGAATGGACTTTTTTAAGTGTGTGTTATGAGAATAAGATTATTTTAGTGATAGAGGGCCGGATTCAGAGCTCTTATAGAATCCGTCTTATAGACCGCGTATACGCAATCTACGTTGCAACAAGAAACATAGATGACGTTAGAGAATTAGCACAAATCGTAAAACCCCGGGTGCATATGCAATGCGCCCAGAGCTCTGAATCCGGCCCAGAATCTTAAGCCGGGTAGAACGTCGTTTGGTTGGTCAGGAGATTCAATTTCATTCGTGATCAATATCTGAGGATCATTCATGCTTACAAACTATGCAATTATCAGGCAGGTGACCCAATTATCTGCTAATCTGCCCAATAATTGTATAGTGAGGACGTAGCCTTCGCTATGTTAGATGTATATGGAGTACAAGTGCCGTCTATTCTATGCCTATGCCAGTAACGGAAAACCCTTCTATGTCTAATAGATGCTTTCAGTGGAGATGTTGTCTTGCGCGATGAATGCCGTCTGCTTCTTTATTGTCCGTTATGAAGTGTTTTGCTCAGTATAATATCACATCTGACATGTAACGGTCTCCTTACACATTCCATTAGTTTAAAAGCTTTAGCGGTTGGGTTGCACTTAACGTTTATGTCCTGTAATGCTTTCCATGATTGTGGTTAGAATGGATCGATGCTTTTATGCTCAAGTTATATTATGAATAATGATCTTTCTGGTTATTAGGCCCCTAAGGGGTATATTTAAAGATTTCTCTGATGAGAAAAAGTAGAGATTTTGCCCATCAAAGGTGGTGGTTAAAGTGGGTGTGGAAAATAATATCGACATTAACTAGTTGACCTTATAGTATTCGACAGTGTCATTATATAAAGTCAGGTCCATAAATGTTGGGACATCAGCACAATTCTCATATTTTGGGCTCTATACAGCACCACAATGAATTTGAAATGAAACAAAGAAGATGTGCTTTACCTGCAGACTTTTAGCTTTAATTTGAGGGTATTTACATCCAAATCAGGTGAACGGTGTAGGAATTACAACGGTTTCTATATGTGCCTCACACTTTTGAAGGGACAAAAAGTAATGGGACAATCGACTCAAAAGCTATTTTATGGACAGGAGTGGGCTATTCCCTCCATTTTATCATCAATTAAGCAGGTAAAAGGTCTGGAGTTGATTCTAGGTGTGACATTTGCATTTGGAATTTGTTGCTGTCGACTCTCAATATGAGATCCGAAGAGCTGTCACTCTCAGTGAAGCAAGCCATCATCCAGAAGACCACGGAAAACAACTGTGCTGGATGACAGAAGAATTTTTTCCCTGGTGAAGAAAAACCCCTTCACAACAGTTGGCCAAATCAAGAACACTCTCCAGGAGGTCTGTGTATATGTGTCACAGTCACCAATCATGACCACTCTCCAGGAGGTCGGTGTATATGTGTCACAGTCACCAATCATGAGCACTCTCCAGGAGGTCGGTGTATATGTGTCACAGTCACCAATCATGAAAACTCTCCAGGAGGTCTGTGTATATGTGTCACAGTCACCAATCATGAACACTCTCCAGGAGGTCTGTGTATACGTTTCAACAATCATGAGCACTCTCCAGGAGGTCGGTGTATATGTGTCACAGTCACCAATCATGAACACTCTCCAGGAGGTCTGTGTGTATGTGTCACAGTCACCAATCATGAGCACTCTCCAGGAGGCCTGTGTATATGTGTCACAGTCACCAATCATGATTTTGAGTCGATTGTCCCATTACTTTTGGTCCCTTCAAAAGTGGGAGGCACATATAGAAACCATTGTAATTCCTACACCGTTCACCTGATTTGGATGTAAATACCCTCAAATTAAAGCTGAAAGTCTGCAGGTAAAGCACATCTTGTTTGTTTCATTTCACATCCATTGTGGTGCTGTATAGAGCCCAAAATATGAGAATTGTGTCCATGTCCCAATATTTATGGATCTGACTGTATTATTCTGGTCAACATTACAATAACCCCAACCCTAGGGTGCAGGTCCCCACAAAGAATGTCCTTATTTCAATAGGGCCGTTCTCTCCCAGCCAGTTTTGAACTGATTGGGATATTGATTGCTTATGCCTCGAAGAGGCATAGCAATCGGTCCCCAGAGCACCGAACACGGTGCTCTGAAAGGTGAGTGGCTAAACTAACCCCAATCCTTCTCCTAATTCTAACCCTAATCCTCCCCTTCCATTACCCTAAACCTAGCCTCCCTTCCCCGCAGCCTAACCCTAACCCTCCCTTCTCCCTAGCCTGACCCTAACTCTCCCTTCTCTATAGCCTAATATTAACACCCCACCTCCCTGCAGCCTCCCTAACCCTCCCCTTCTATGGTCCTAACCCTCCCTTCCTAAGCGTCTAACACTAACACCCCCCAATACTAAAATGCCCCGGAGAGGTTACTCACCTCTCCATAGCTGTCATCCGGCTGGTCTGTGAAAATGAATGGGCGAGTATTCCGATTACACACTCACCCATTCATAGAAAAAATTTCGGACCGGAGATTGCATCCACTCCAAACCCAACGTTAAACCTAAATGTACCCCAATCCTAACTCCTAACCCAACCCCAATCATAAGGTCAACTCTAACCCCTAACACTAACCCTAAGCCATAATACCAATCTTCATCTAACCGTAACCCCCAACCCTAAACTCAACCCTAACCTGGAACTCAACCCTAACCCCACCCCTTAACGCCAACCCTAAAATGAACCCTAACTATATTCCTAACCCTAACCATTACCCCAACCCCAACCTTTAATCATGATAACTTACGTACCTTCTGTGTGGGGGACAGCAGAGTACACCTCACGGAAACATGGACGAGAGAGCAGAAGACAAATGCATGAAGATGGACAGGATGTGGAGGACTGAAAAGATGGACAACTGAGACGCCGAAGCCTCAAGGTCAAGTGTCAATCAAAAGTCAAATCATTATAGGGGGTTCCATGTCAACCACAGAGCAGTTGACATGATAATTCGGTTGACTTACGACGTTGACTGTTTGATTGCTGACCTTGGGAATGTCTGAGTCAACCATCAAAGCATGACTTGACTGTAATAGTAGTTATTAAGTAAAATAGCCTCCCATCTGAGGGGATAGCGGCTACCTAGTACAACCATTTAAACATGGTATAAATATATAAAAAATCTGAGGATCGCATAAGGTCTAGGGCTGGGCCAAGTGTTTCCAATCTGCGGCCACATTCTACAGATCCAGGGGGCGAAAGGTAAGAGACTCGGGTCCATAGCAAGGAGGCGGGGCCTAGCTTTGGATAGGCAGAACTGGGGTGGAGCTGGGCGGGATCACTGCCTGATTGAATCTGTTATGGAGCGCCGAGCGCTGTTTTAAGCTGTCAGCCTCTGGCAACTTGCTTACAGTACAGGGGGGGCAGCTACCACGAGCCCCCCTCTATCCTCCGGGCCCTCGTAGCAGCTACACCCTTTGCACCCCCTGCAGTTACGCCCCTGCATGTGTCTATGTCCAGTCTAAGATCCTGGCTAATGGCTAATGTCCTAAGTGAATCATTCCAATGGGCTTTGCAGGGAAAGTCTTAGACCATGTAAATAGCTGGAGGGTTAATCTGTTAAACATGTCACCGCTGTGCACTGGGAGTGGGTGCTATTCCCCAGCACATCAGCTGTCAGATAATGTCCCTCTGATCCGGCCTGGCCTGGACTGGCCCGCCGTTTCCAGGGGAACGGTTGCTGCCTTAAACAGTCCAGGACGGAATTCACAGCCTTAATTGTTAACAGGTGAAGGATTTGTCAGGAGCATGAATGAAATGAATCTCTCGCTGCCTGATTTGCATTCTTCAAAACATGTTCATCTGCCGATCGCGGCTCTCTCTACACAACGTGCTGCGAGATCACCATTAAAAATATCCTTTCATTCCCAACTTTACAAAACTCTGCTTATTAAACCTAATGATCAATAAAAGCCATAAACCGCTCACTAGATGAACGTAAAGCACCGACCGCTCTCTCATAGCGTCATATTCAGACACGCGTTTTTTTAAAGTACGCAATTCTACGCACGCACGTAGCAAGGCCACACCCACCTACACCCTGACACTCCCCTTTCCCGGCCGTGCAGTCGTAGACTTACGCCTCCACAGACCACTCTGATCTATAAGTGTGTACTTCCGTGTGTATATGGTGCCGTACGTGCGATTCCCACCCACTGTCATGTAAATTTTCAAGCACGTATTTCTACGCCGAACAGGGCGCAAGGAACGAGGGCCCAAGCAAGGGCCTCCGATCCACAGCCAATCACAGACGTAACAGAGGGCCCAGGTCCTGTCTAAGCCCAGCAGATGACCTTCCATGCCCTATTTCCCCCCCTGACGTTTGGATGGGACACTGATGGGTTGGAAATGGCAGCCGCTGTATTGCGCTCGTGTCCTATGTCACATCATTTCTACAGACAGGAAGGAAAAAAATAAATTTTTACATGTTTTTATTAAAAACAGGGGACTTAGGATCCAGCGGGGATCTGGCTTCGGATCTCCACTAAAACTGCGCTCATATCTGCGCAATCCAGCAATCGGAGACCTATTTTTTGCCGTGTCCCGGTAGGTTGTGGTCGCGAATGGGAGGGTTTATGATTGAAATGTACAGTAAGGGCGTCACTTTACAATATCGTACCTCCTCTACCCAGACGCCCAATAAGAAGGTTTAAGGCCCGTCCCGGAAACAGAAACACGGATACAGCAAAGATACGATATTCGTCTTCGTAAGTTTGAATCTGACTCTATGGTCAGGGTGCAGAATAAATTGCGCACGTCGCTCTTAAGTCTCTGCAGCGGAAGTGACTTAACGCTATGTGCGTTTCTCTATCATCTGTGCCGCATTCGCACAAACGGAACTTCTGTGCTCCAATATGGGGAAGATGCGCAATGGAGGATCTTTCCTAAGTATTTAGCCCCCCCACCACCATTCATACACACTGTACACAGGGGGTCGTCATGGGCCACCATGGGAAAGGCTAAAAATGCGTAATCCAGAATCATTCATAGCGCGTTCTGAGGTGTTATCGCACATTTACACATATGCAGAATACATCTACAAAGTACTTCCACATTCTGAATGCGTCAATGCGCTGATGTACGCAATTCTATGTCATTTTTTTTTTTAAAACCGCTAATCGTAAAATACCATAACAGGTCATTGCCGGGGAAAAGCGCGATAACAGCGATACGTGATGTCACAAATCCCGGACTCTAACAAAACGATATGTAGTGCGGAATGACAGACGTGGACCTCTGATGAACTGCTAGGGCCCAGCGGCCCCTGAGGGAACTGGCAGGATCCCGTTAACTGACTGAGCAGGAAAGGTCGTCGTCTCGTTAGTGCCAGACCTCAAAAGATAAACAGTGTTTTTTTTCAGTATTTGTTTGTGAAGAGGTTTCCACAGAGACTCACAACATTGTAGTTCCCAGAACAGAAGATAATTAACGGCACATTATCTGATGAGAAACGTAAATTGGCCTCTTTCACTCTTTCGGCATTTGCTGCTTATCTGGTTTTGGTGTGAAAGAAGATCATCAAAGTGTCACCGGGATAAGATTGTGACATGGGCAGAGATCCCGTCGCTCTGCCCCAGAAAGTGCCCAAGAGGCTGACAATCTAAGACAATTGCACCTTTATAGACCAGGGCGCTCTCTCTGGCCTCGGATCAGAGGTGAGCGCAAATCTGCACATGTGGTGCGCGGCGTAGGTGTGTCTGAAAAAGTATTTCGGGCTGCACGAGATCCAAAAGATCACACAACGGTGTCCTGCAGATGGCAACCAGAGCGTGCAGACACAAAGCAGCATTGCTACGCATGCATAGTAGGTTTATTCCGCACTCTGTGTACCACTTAGCTACGAAGATCGGCCTTTTTAAGAAGAGTGGGTGGGGGGAGGGATCTCTGTGTGTATATGCACAGTTACTTAAGGAAGCCCTATGACATTCTTAAGTGCCTTTAGGATCCTTAAAACGGGGGTATGCACCCTCCAGATGTTACGCTAGTGTTACGATAGCAACAATAGCGTAGCAAAATTTACAACGGACATAGTTCAGTACGAGCCCATTTGCGTACAAATGGGCTGTACTCCCCCTCCGCCCGCTAAAGTGGGCGGGGGGAAGCATGCACAATGTACAATATGGGAGGGGGCTCCCACATTTGTGCGGATCAGCGGTCGTACGGAACACTGAGCCGCACAATTGATTTAAGGCCCTCACGACAGAGGAGAGTGACAGGAGGCGTGACAGGGGAGAAGAGAGTGACAGGGGGCGTGACAGGGGGAGTGACAGGAGGCATGACAAGGGGAGTGACAGGGTAGAAGGGAATGACAGGAGGCATGACAGGGGAGAAGGGAGTGACAGGGAAGAAGGGAGTGACAGGGGGCATGCACTCCCCTCTCTACCCGCACATACGGAAAGCATTCGGGGTTTGGACCTGGCCCATAGTCATATTGCAGGTGTAACTTTCCACCTGATTTCCTCTTATTCTCACACTCCGGCTCTGGTCCAAAATCTCTCTGAGTGACCCAAAAGGACATTTTAACGCCCAATTTAGTTGGGGATCGTATCGTATTCATTTATTTGCATCAACAGGACTTCATGCAGATGAACTTTAACCAGGGCTGCTAACTAGTTAAAGTGCCAGTCTCACGTGGCTGTTGGGCAAGGTGACTTATGTATATAAACTGAGCTAATCTCATCTTATGTTGGGTGACAACAAGCTTTACTGCTTGGCCATGTAGCTATGATACAGTATGTACACAAAACATGTGTTGAGCTGAAGTGGTTCACATAGAGCTTTGCCTATGTAATGCCATCAGTAGATTACTGAACACTGACTCCAATTAAACCCATCTCTCCTGGAGGACTCTCTACAAAGCCCGAGTCATGCCAACCATGAACGAGCACTTTATTTATTGTCTTTGTTTACAAGACGATCGCCATAGAGACGGTCATTTTATTGACCCGCACAGATGACTGACGGGACTTTTTCTTTTTATAGATATCTTTTCTTTTTACTAGGCATTATTTACCAGTTTAGCAGCAGGAAAGAACCCAGGAAGAACACGATTCCATCGCTCCCCCCATGACACCCCCTTGATCGGCATGGTAGGGTGCGGAGTGTGAGTAACTCTTCTGAGGGGCCCCCGTGCATTGCACACACTGCACCCATTATATATATGCCTATGCTTAGGGGGCAGGGTTAAGATGAGGGTTAGGCTGTTGTTAGGGTTAAAGTACAACTGTGGTAAAGGTTAGGATTAGGCTACCATTAGGATTAGGGTTAGGGTTAGGCTGAGGTTAAGGTTGGGATGCTGTTAGAGTTCAGCTGTGGTTAGGGTTAGGCTGCAGGTAGGATTTGGGTTAGGTTTAAGGTTAGGCTGCAGTTAGGGTTAGGGTAAGGCAATAGTCAGGGTTAGGGTTAGACTGTGGTAAAGGTTAGGATGCTGTTAGGGTTCAGCTGTGGTTAGGGTTAGACTGTAGGTGAGTTATGTTTAAGGTTAGGCTGCAGTTAGGGTTAGGGTAAGGCTATAGTTAGGGTTAGGGTTAGGCTTAGACTGCGGTAAAGGTTAGGATGCTGTTAGGGTTCAGCTGTGGTTAGGGTTAGGGTAGGATTTGGGTTAGGTTTAAGGTAGGCTGCAGTTAGGGTTAGGGTAAGGCAATAGTCAGGGTTAGGAATAAGCTGCCGCTGACAGCCCCGTTTAGGCCATTTTTGTTGAGATTCAAACACTGTGAAACTAATATTGTTGAGTGTCTGAATGTCAATGAAATCACTTTATATCACAGACACGACTCCCCTTATTACACAAGAGTCTGCCGCTTTAACATCAATAATTAGTTGTGTTTTAGGCCTGTGTTGTATAAACAGAGACTGCTCCTTAGTTACCTAAAGGATGGTAATTAAATAATGCCAATCGTAGTGCCCTATTTACTGAACAGAGCCGTCAGCAGTAACAAAGGACAAAGAGAAGGGGAACATAGGAGGGTGCAAGAAACGATGTTTTGGCAGAATTTACAGCCCCAAAAAATCCATTGATACGGCTTCTGGAACATATAAAAGTGTCTGTCACTGTCCTTAGAACAGCTCTGGGGAGGACATAAAATACTAACATGAAGCAGCGTTTTGGTCGATGATGAAATGTTTAATTTTCTTGTGTTTTCAACATGGGTTAAAAGTTGAATCCTTATTAATTAAAACTCCAGAAAACATGTTATGCCACAAATCAGAGACTGGGATCTACATTTCTATCCATTATGCGTTATGTTATCTCAGCGTCGTTAGGAAGTGACAGTGATTCTTATTGAGATCTGTTATTTATAGAAGCAATGGGCCTGATCCAGACCTGCGCTGATGTGTGTAGCGTATTAACGCCGAACGTACCACCGATGCCCGGTAAGACACTCCCCTTGCTCGCATCTAGTTTAGCTTCCATACGCTCGGCAAACCCTACCCTAACTATTGTGTTCGTTCCCGCGGCCATCCGTACGTTCATTGCGTATTAACGACGCTTAGCGCGCCCATACCGTGCAATTTAAATGCCTCACCCCGCCCTCAGTTTTTGGGTACGGCTTTCGTATGGCAGACACGCCCCCATGAGCATTACCGCGATTACGAATAAGGCCTATACGCTAAGATTATCAGAGCGCAGCATGAGCTAAACATCAGCCCCGTGCATGCGCAAGTACAAATGGCAGTTTTTAGGCTTACGATCAGCGTAAAACCGCATCCGAGCGTAGGTCTGCATCAGGCCCAAATGAATCAACTACTTAAAATCAGCAAAGGGATTAAAAGGGAACAAAGAGTAGTGACAGAGCGGAGGAGAGAGTGGGGACAGAGCGGAGGAGATGGTGGAGGAGAGAGTGTGGGCAGTGCGGAGGAGAGAGTGTGGACAGTGCAGAGGAGAGAGTGGGGACAGTACGGAGGAGATGGTGGAGGAGAGAGTGTGGGCATTGCGGAGGAGAGTATGGACAGTGCGGAGGAGATGGTGGAGGAGAGAGTGGGGACAGTGCAGAGGAGAGAGTGGGAACAGTGCGAAAGAGAGAAAGTGTAAAGAGCGGAGGAGAGAACGGGGACAGAACGGAGGAGATAGTGGAGGAGTGCGCGGGGACAATGCGGAGGAGAGAGTGTGGCAGAGCAAAGGAGAGAGTGGGACAGAGCAGAGGAGAAGGTGGAGGAGAGAGTGGAGGAGAGTGCGGGGACAGGAGTAAAGGGGAGAACGGAGAGTATAGTGGGACAGAGCACAGGAGAGAGTGGGGACAGTGCGGAGGAGAGAGTGGGGACAGTGAGGAGGAGACAGAGACCAGCCCTCTGTGTATACAATATAATACAGAGACCAGCCCTCTGTGTATACAATATAATACAGAGACCAGCCCTCTGTGTATACAATATAATACAGAGACCAGCCCACTGTGTATACAATATAATACAGAGACCAGCCCTCTGTGTATACAATATAATACAGAGACCAGCCCTCTGTGTATACAATATAATACAGAGACCAGCCCTCTGTGTATACAATATAATACAGAGACCAGCCCTCTGTGTATACAATATAATACAGAGACCAGCCCTCTGTGTATACAATATAATACAGAGACCAGCCCTCTGTGTATACAATATAATACAGAGACCAGCCCTCTGTGTATACAATATAATACAGAGACCAGCCCACTGTGTATACAATATAATACAGAGACCAGCCCTCTGTGTATACAATATAATACAGAGACCAGCCCTCTGTGTATACAATATAATACAGAGACCAGCCCTCTGTGTATACAATATAATACAGAGACCAGCCCTCTGTGTATACAATATAATACAGAGACCAGCCCTCTGTGTATACAATATAATACAGAGACCAGCCCTCTGTGTATACAATATAATACAGAGACCAGCCCTCTGTGTATACAATATAATACAGAGACCAGCCCACTGTGTATACAATATAATACAGAGACCAGCCCTCTGTGTATACAATATAATACAGAGACCAGCCCTCTGTGTATACAATATAATACAGAGACCAGCCCTCTGTGTATACAATATAATACAGAGACCAGCCCTCTGTGTATACAATATAATACAGAGACCAGCCCTCTGTGTATACAATATAATACAGAGACCAGCCCTCTGTGTATACAATATAATACAGAGACCAGCCCTCTGTGTATACAATATAATACAGAGACCAGCCCACTGTGTATACAATATAATACAGAGACCAGCCCTCTGTGTATACAATATAATACAGAGACCAGCCCTCTGTGTATACAATATAATACAGAGACCAGCCCTCTGTGTATACAATATAATACAGAGACCAGCCCTCTGTGTATACAATATAATACAGAGACCAGCCCTCTGTGTATACAATATAATACAGAGACCAGCCCTCTGTGTATACAATATAATACAGAGACCAGCCCTCTGTGTATACAATATAATACAGAGACCAGCCCACTGTGTATACAATATAATACAGAGACCAGCCCTCTGTGTATACAATATAATACAGAGACCAGCCCTCTGTGTATACAATATAATACAGAGACCAGCCCTCTGTGTATACAATATAATACAGAGACCAGCCCTCTGTGTATACAATATAATACAGAGACCAGCCCTCTGTGTATACAATATAATACAGAGACCAGCCCTCTGTGTATACAATATAATACAGAGACCAGCCCTCTGTGTATACAATATAATACAGAGACCAGCCCACTGTGTATACAATATAATACAGAGACCAGCCCTCTGTGTATACAATATAATACAGAGACCAGCCCTCTGTGTATACAATATAATACAGAGACCAGCCCTCTGTGTATACAATATAATACAGAGACCAGCCCTCTGTGTATACAATATAATACAGAGACCAGCCCTCTGTGTATACAATATAATACAGAGACCAGCCCTCTGTGTATACAATATAATACAGAGACCAGCCCTCTGTGTATACAATATAATACAGAGACCAGCCCACTGTGTATACAATATAATACAGAGACCAGCCCTCTGTGTATACAATATAATACAGAGACCAGCCCTCTGTGTATACAATATAATACAGAGACCAGCCCTCTGTGTATACAATATAATACAGAGACCAGCCCTCTGTGTATACAATATAATACAGAGACCAGCCCTCTGTGTATACAATATAATACAGAGACCAGCCCTCTGTGTATACAATATAATACAGAGACCAGCCCTCTGTGTATACAATATAATACAGAGACCAGCCCACTGTGTATACAATATAATACAGAGACCAGCCCTCTGTGTATACAATATAATACAGAGACCAGCCCTCTGTGTATACAATATAATACAGAGACCAGCCCTCTGTGTATACAATATAATACAGAGACCAGCCCTCTGTGTATACAATATAATACAGAGACCAGCCCTCTGTGTATACAATATAATACAGAGACCAGCCCTCTGTGTATACAATATAATACAGAGACCAGCCCTCTGTGTATACAATATAATACAGAGACCAGCCCACTGTGTATACAATATAATACAGAGACCAGCCCTCTGTGTATACAATATAATACAGAGACCAGCCCTCTGTGTATACAATATAATACAGAGACCAGCCCTCTGTGTATACAATATAATACAGAGACCAGCCCTCTGTGTATACAATATAATACAGAGACCAGCCCTCTGTGTATACAATATAATACAGAGACCAGCCCTCTGTGTATACAATATAATACAGAGACCAGCCCTCTGTGTATACAATATAATACAGAGACCAGCCCTCTGTGTATACAATATAATACAGAGACCAGCCCACTGTGTATACAATATAATACAGAGACCAGCCCTCTGTGTATACAGGAGTCACGTTCATACCTGCAGGATGTATGGAATCAGCGTGGACCATTCCGTGCGCGTCCAGTGTTCTGAGCATGTGCAGTGAAGTCAAAACCTCAGATTTACACAAACAGCTTGCAAAAATGAGGGGTCTGGATCCGTTCCTGCGTGCAACCAGGGCTGCCGACTGCTAAAAGCTTCCAGAGGGAGATCCTGGAGGGAAGAAATAGAGGCCGGCACGGGGGCAGGGCTTAATAACATGATTATGCAAATTGTGCCTCAAAGCTCCACCCCCTGACCATCAATGGTCGTTTTCATGGTGTTACTAGAGGAGAGGGCGGAGCTTGGTGACGTTAACTGCGTCATCAAGTCCCGTCCAGTCTCTAGTAGCACTATAAATAGCAGTGTTGCCAGGCAGGGGGGTGGGACTTGAGGTTGTGGTTTGAATGAAACCACCGGCCTCAAGTCCTCTGCGGGAGATTTGCCGGCTGGCCCGGGATACCGAGAAAACTGCCCAAATTTCGAGAGTCTCCGGCATATCCTGGGAGAGTCGTCAATCCTGGTGTACACACCTGACCAATTTACCTCCAGATCACCAAGCTGCAGGGGCAGGCTGGGCTGGGGGGGCAAATGTTGTCTCCACTACACTCCATGTAGCGTTCAGTTGCCACACACAATACTGCCCCTAGGAGGCTTTGACCCGGGCTTCCCCTTCCCCCTTGCTAGGAGCAGCCCTGGTCACATGGTCATGTTTACATAATACGTTAGGAGAAGAATTGGGCAAAGCAGTTACAGGACTGTACACGCCGCTATATTGGTCGGGTGATGGGCGATTGGGTCTCCTGATTATTAAGCAGGTCTAAAAATCGTTTGACACAACCAGATCACCTAAGCAGAGGGCATGTGAGAGCACAGTCTCCAATATTAGACCAAGGGCCAGATTTACTAAGCTGCGGGTTTGAAAAAGGGGAGATGTTGCCCATAGCAACCAATCAGATTCTACTAGACTCACTAGTTTGTATTAGGAAAGTGAGAGCTAGAATCTGATTGGTCGCTATGGGCAATATCTCCACTTTTCCAAGCCCCCAGCTTAGTAAATCTGGCCCCAAATGGTGGGTCAGAGGTCGGATTGGGTGAGAATTGTACAAGTTTGCCCCCAGCTTTACTAGAGTCAGACCTTCGGATGCAGTTCATGACTTCTATTATGTGAACGTGGGTGAAATATTAGAACATAAGGGGGATCAGGGTTACATCACTTTGCTTTAGGGCTATTTTTGAATCTCTGCTGAAATGCAACATCTGTCACAATAGATCTCGGGGGTATTTTTTGTTCGGTAATCCTGTAGCACTCCGTGCAATACTCAGAAGACGCCACTCAATCGCGTGTGGCTTCTTCCCGTCATTTGGAACCTTAAGGTGAAGATTAAAGACCGGCAATCATTATATTTCAGAGCAGTCATCATGCAACACTCCCAGACTTTTTTCACCGTGTTTGTATCTCGTTGCTAAGTGGGATTAAGTCTAAGCCAGCAGCCTAATGCTTCTCATGATATAACTGCATTTAGACATTTTAACAAGCATATTTCTGTTCCCTTGGGTATATAATTGAGCATTATATTTCAGCCTGTGCACAAAATATTACAAACCCTCCTTTGAATAATGTTTCGCTTTGAATGATTAGAGAAAAGCTACCGGCCTCTGGAGCGGATAATATGAACAGTATGTCCTCCACGAAATTACAGAGGAGCTTTTGTTGGCGTAGGGCTTTTATTTTAGTTTTTTGGCATATCCGTCTAGTTACATTGGCTCCTGTGGAACTACAAATCTCAGAAGTCTCTGCAAAGCGTAATCCTGGGTCACATTTTAATTTTTACCAACAATGGGCAAGATCCAGACCTACGCACGCTATAGATTTTACGCTAGCCGCTGATGTAAAATCGCCCGTTAGTATTTACTGCGCATGCACGCGGCGGATGTTACGCCATGTAACTCTGAACGTACGTACCATCAGCGTAGCTCCGGACGAAGGAGCGGGTTCATCCATACGACATCTGTAGTTATGTTCGGTAGGCGGAGGGAGGCATTTAAATCATACAGTATGGGCCGGGTTAGGCCGTCACGTACGTGAATCCATTACGTGCGTCAGTGGTTACGCTTTGAAAAGTTAATGTAGGGTTTGGGAAGCAAAAAATGTCCAAAGTACGTACGAGCGAGGGGAATGCATAGAAAATACGCCAGTGTAAATAGGTTACGCGATGACACGTAACAAGCTCTTAGGTCTGGATCTACCCTAATGTTCCAAAGAGGAAATCATATCGATGGACGCAACCTCTGCCTTTCTATAACGTCACAACTAAACATTGTCAAATTTTGCCCATCTCAGCTTTTGCTCTGTAGAGGGCATACTATATAAAATTACTAGCTGAAGTACCCAACTTCCGGGGTATAAATCGTCCAGTTATGAAGTGATCGATGAAACTCCTTCAAATCACCAATAAAAAGTGTCGGCGACGCCAGATGCAGGCGGTGGTCTTTATTTTAAGCTTTCATCCGAATCCATCCAGTGGAAGGCCCAGGACAGGCTCCCCGGGTCAAAGTTCTGCCAAGCGTTCACTAACAGGAGGCCCAACCGGGACCCCAACCCCTATAACCTGGCCAGGATCCAACCGGACCACCTCATGTTGATTTCATCCCAATCGGTTCAGCGGTGTCCGAATGCAGACAGACAGACAGACAGACAGACAGACAGACAGACACATGAATAAGATATAGGAGAATATAAGGGATCTGGGAAAGGTGCATACTATATTTGGAGTATACGTACAGTCACGGCTATATACTGTATGCAGGTTGCCTTTCGAATACTCCTACCATAAAAAACATGTACTTTATACAGAGTCAGTGTCTGATCCCTGTATTACAAGTGGGGTAGAAGAAGCTGGTCAGATGAAGATAGATATCAGAGGAACGGACATGACAGAGCAGAGGAAGATCGGAAGGAAGGACAAGATAGGAACAAAGAAAAGAAGATACAGTGTGGAGTTTGTATGTTCTCCTCATGTCTGCCTGGGTTTCCTCCGGGTGCTCTGGTTTCCTACCACAAACATGCTGGTAGATTAATAGGGTGCGGACTAAATGAACCTTAGGCTGGATTCAGAGCACCGAGCGCATTGCATATTTACTGCGCATGCGTGGTATCTCAAGTCGGAAAACACCGGGCGCATATGCAATGCCCTGAGTGCTCTGAATCCAGCCCAGTGTGTGTAAGTATGTATGTATGTATGACTGGGTTAGGGACCTTAGTATGTAGCGCCAATAGGGGCACTGATGTTCTCTGTAAACCACTGCGGACATTGTGGCGTTATATAAATAAGCGAAAATAATAATAATAATATTGATGAGACACCTCGAGAGAAAAGAAAAGATGACAGCACAAAGGAAAAAGCAAAGTAAAAGAGGATAGGTCAAAAGAGAAGAGACGACAGAACAGACAGGACAGAGCCATGAAGACCGGGAGGAGGGACAGGATGATTGAGAAGAAGAGGAGAGAGTGCAGGAAGACCAGACAAAAAAATTAGGACGAGAGAGAAGAAAAGAAGACGACAGACAAGAGGGGAGAGAAGAGAGAGAGGGAAGAGGACAGGACAGAGCGAAGGTCCTGGCAGATGATAAAAAGCGGAGAAAGACACCAAAGCCGATGTTGGGAAGGAAGGAATTATTATTGTTTTTAATATATAGGTTTTGGTTATTTTGTCTGCGTTATGAAGAGGTCGCCTGGATCGTTATCGATGTTGTCACTGTCACCGTGAGGGAGCGAGAACGAGAGCAAGATAAAAGTGTCACATAATTGATTTCAAAAAACAATAATATTGAATGAGATCATTAGGACTCGCTGGCGGATTACCGGCTAATGGAAAACAAATGTCACAATGAGATCAATGTTTTCTATTGCACAAGTTCACAAACCGTACCAGATGGCGGCTGCTTCGTGTGACATAACTGGACTGAACAGACTTCTGCGCATGAGGCCGATAGTGCAGAAGATTCATCACCATCTATAACAGACGGGTATCGATGCCCCCGATTCAGCGCCTTGTAATCAGAATGACGTCTATTTGCAGGTGAAGCGTAACGCAGATGGTGCAGACACAACACAGGTATAAATGTCTGGGGCCTCCAAGAGCACAAATATTTTATTGCTCTAATCAGGGGACGCGGCTGCTATGGGGTATGGACGAGAGACAGAACGATGCGGTCGCATGGTGTAAGGTTGACGAGTGAAACATGTTGGAGCTGATTGGATAACAGTTTTCTTATGTCTAATCTATTCCACACTCTGAATAATAGAGACAAAAAGTGATTATAAAAAAAATAAATAAATATCTATGATATATAGAAATTCAATTTGATAAAAAAGGTCTTGAGAAAGGGGCAGTTCCAGCCCGAAACGCGTTGACAGCAGCAGCAGTGTACGGCTCTACCCCCCGATTGACCTAGGAGGACGGCGGCTTGCTGACAGCGGTACTCCGAAACTCGTGTTCAACATCTCGCTTCCTGCTCCTTTGCCTCTCTTATTGGGGGGAGCAACATGGGAAAACACTTGGAAGAATTGAAATGTGTTTTATTGAGGCCCCACTAGGAACCCATTGGGTCTATTAGCATTTTAGCACTTTTCCGCACACCATTCATTTTATTGTTCTGGTATTTTGTGAGATCGTTAGATCTCTAGGAGTGTGGAGTAGGATCTGGTGTTCTCAGCACACTACTTTTCCCCCCGATCTATTTATTTCTATGACGGGTTAAACAGGTTGGAGCTGATTGGATAACGGTCACCTTGTTTCTGATCTATTCCGTACTCTTTAAATAATAGAAACAAATAAGTGATTATAAAAAAAAGAAGAATTTATTAGTAAAAAAAGGATATATATAATATATAGAAGTCCGATTTGATAAAAAAAAGAATAGTGAAGCGGAGATGAGCGATTACGGGAGCTGCACTTCTGAATTCGCGATGGAAAGGACCTGCTCTCCTTCTGCGCCCTTAGCCACCCACATCTTCTTGTATCGTATACAGTGACCGTCCTGTGCTCTGGGCGCCGTCGCGCTGGGTAACGGTTCCCCGCTGCTTTCGCTGACAAACACTGAGGGAGCTTTTGGAAGCAGTTCAAACTTTTGCAAGGTCACCGGCCAGGGGTCACCGGGCCCCGGCCCCCGCTCACAGCCGTTCTCCGGGTCTTTGGGACTCCTCGGGGAGATGAACAGGTTCTCGCTCATGGAAGAGCTACCCAGATGGGTTTGGGCTACCGGGATCTCCTCCATGGACTCGGCGGAGTCGGAGTGATACTCGGCTGGAGGTCCGGCGGCCTGGATGGGGTGGATGGGAGCCAGCACAGGTAGAGACCGCGATGGGAAATTCGGGGAACGAAGTGACAAAGTTGGAGGTGACGGAGAGTCTGAAAGTTCTAGGAAGAGAAAGATAATAATACTTGTATGAAGCGCACAGCGGATCACCGTAATCACTCCGACATCAGGGACTTCAGCCATTAATGCCGTCCAATCATCCGGAAAGGAAAAGTGGAGATGTTGCCTATAGCAATCAATCAGATTCTAGCTCTCACTTAGCTACTACATACTAGAGAATGTCAGCTAGAATCTGATTGGTTGCTATAGGCAACATCTCCGTTTTTCCTTTCCCACAGCTTAGTAAATTCTAAACCTTGGGATACAATAGCCGGACATCATGTGACACTCGCATGGATGGATTCCCTCACCCAGGGCCGCCCGGCAATTGCGGCAGTGCTGCGAGTCCAAGAGACGCAAAGATTTCTACATCAACAGGTAAAGCCTTTCATCCTAACCCTCACCCTCTGTCTCCCGCAGCCTAACCTTCACCTTCAGTCCTAACCTTAACCTTCCCCTTATTTGAGCTCTAATCCAAATCTTCTCCTTGAGCCCTTACCCCAAACTTCAGCCCACCGTTTACTGCAATTCTCTATCTCTGAGCATATCAGCAATGATACAGACGCCATTCAGCTGGATACTTTATCATTGCCCCAATCAGACAGGTAACTGCATCCTCAAAGAGAGGGATCACCTATATTCTACATTGCAGAGCGCATTATACAGTATCCGTAATGTGTATGCAATGTATGTACCTCTATACATTACAGTGTAGTACCTGTACCTGTGTTATATCACTGGGAAAGGGAATGTATCTGTATTGTACCTGTCTGTAATGTGTATATAACCACCATCTCCTCTATACATTACAGTGTAGTGGCTGTACCTGTGTTATATCACTGGGAAAGGGAATGTATCTGTATTGTACCTGTCTGTAATGTGTATATAACCACCATCTCCTCTATACATTACAGTGTAGTACCTGTACTTGTGTTATATCACTGGGAAAGGGAATGTATCTGTATTGTACCTGTGTTACATCACTGGGAAGGGGCATGTATGTGCCTTGTGATTGGCTGCTCTGTGTATATATGGCTGCAGTTACATGCGTCTCTGGATCCTGTACTGGACGCTCGGCTCTGAATAATCTTTTACGTGTCATCACAACAATTCGGGGTCTCACCATTCTCTTCGCGAGGAGGCAGCAGAACACGGGGACCGGGTCCATCTCCATTGTATCTGTTGCTGTCTTGTGGGGAGATCTTGTTGCTCTTTTTCCTTTTCTTCTTCTAAAATTCACACAATATTTATGAAAGCGTCACTGTGACACGGCCGGGAAAGTACTGAAATGATTTGCGTGTTTGTAATATTTTCAGTACTATACGGAAGGCGTCCCTGGGAATTCTTGTCTATGTGCTTCATTAAATATTCCCCATGAAACATACAGTCAATAAGTAAAAGGTAGAAAGACCATTGGTTGTCATTAGATTTAGCAGAAACTCCTCCAGGATCAGTCTCCTTTTAATATTAGAGTCTAATATATGAACAGGAGAGAAAATGTAGATGTAGGAGAACCAAGCCCATATAACTACCAGCAGACCATATATTTCATCCACTTAGGGGGGAGAGAGAGAGAGAGAGAGACAGAGACCCACACAGAGACAGAGAGAAACAGAGAGAGAGAGACACAGAGAGAGAGAGAGAGAGAGACACACACAGAGAGAGAGAGACACACACAGAGAGAGACACAGAGAGAGAGAGAGAGAGACAGAGAGACACACAGAGAGACAGAGAGAGAGAAAGAGAGCTTCTCCGTCACTGATAGATTATATATTACATATAAAACAGGTGACATATAAGGCACTTTGCGGCATATCTTATACAGACATATTCACATAATTATCTGTTTGTGAATATATAATGTCCGGTATATATGAATATTAGATAAAAATGGCATTTCAGAGGATATAAAACTGCTTTTAGATGCGTGTTACGTGCCATGAAAGGGACAGAATGCTTCAGATTGGCACCTAGGATCAGGCATGGAATAAATACCTTCTTTGGCTTCTTCGGCAGAGCTGGTGACACTTTAGGATCGGATTCGGGATCCCCGACCGCATTGGCATCATTCATGGGCAACGTAGAGCTACAAAACAGACAGATGTCACGAGGGTTGTGGGGCATCAAGAGAGAAGTCAATGATAACGTTTCCAGGCTCAGGACACATGAAGTACAGCAAATAACGACTGGGACATTGGACCTGAGATTATAAACGCTGAAGTTTTGTTATCCCACTTTGACAGCACCTTAAAAATCCTGAAGTCAGGACGGATGCAGGAAGTACATATTAAAGCAATAAACCGAGCCTATATTTCACAAAACAGGAGAAAGTGCATGCTTCCAGAGGAGTCTGGTTTAAGCCCCAAGTGTAAGAGCCATAATGTTACCTTTTTCTATCATTTATGGGAGTGCCGAAAAATAAAGACATTTTTAGAATAAAACAGCACAATTTCTGAATTCCGTTCTGAATATAAATATTGTGAGTGATCCTCTTGGAATGTTGTGCGCTCATTTTGACCATTGGGAGATCGTCAGCACTACAGTATAAAACTACTCACCATCACAGTGACTGTAGCAAAAAGCCTAATACTTTTCAACCGGATACAACGTTTATGCTAAATGGGGACCTTACATTGACTATGTGGTAAAGACACCCAGGATCATATTCACAAAACGTTTGAAAATACAAGTTGGTTTCTCTATAGACAGACTGAAATTCGGGGATGTGCATTGAGTGAATGAACTCATAGATAGATATAATTGACCTCCATGGATGAAAACTAGGATCTGTTAAGATTTACTTTGTTATTCTGTTTTAGTTTATATTGAAAGACACTATTGACATACTTGCTTAGTTGCCTGATACTAGGTACCTTTCTTGTTGAAATATAATAGAATCTCAATGATTGCACCAACCGTTATTGTTCAACAAATTATGGAAATTCAATTCCAGTCTACTGCACTGACATAAAAAATAAAGTGTTTTATGCAATTGCTGTATTTGGTTTTGATTTTGTTTGTTACTTTGCTTTATATTTAAAAAATAAAGAAAATAAAATGGCTTTAATACACTCGTGTAGCGCTCCAGTTTTAAGCACACAAATGTCCCGCGATGACATCTGTGTGATCAGTAGCGATTTGCAGGTCATTGGAGTCTACTTGGGAGTAACTGCACATAGAAGGTACAAATCTGCCCCCAGACAAAGCATACTGCAAATTAAATAAAAAGCCTGACAAGGGATATACTGGCTGATAATCGCTTCATTCACACAAATGCACAGATTCATTTTAAACTCTAATTTAGAGTTGAGCTACAAAATAGCACCCGTCAACTCAGCTTTTTTTTTTTTGGCTTTAATTCCCAACACGTTATTAACCCCATTATGTCACAGATGCTGGATGACCTTTAATAAAAACCGTGTTTCACCCACTGGCATTGTGTGCCGTGACGGACGCTTTAATACGTTCAATCCAACTGTGCAAATAAACGGGAATAAAGAACGTGTCGTATGGACTCAAAGCAGCAAACTCTCTGCTGCGCCGTCTCCACACACACTCTGCAAGCGCCGGGTTGTTTAATGTCTTATAAAGTGTTATCAATAGAACGGAGGACCAGACACGGGACCTGATTCACACTTAAGAATCTTCTTAAAATAAGAACTTAAAGTCACTCCTGGGCTAAACCATGGTGATTGCAGGGGTCATATTTCATCTGTTGTAAACAGTACTAGTGTTGAGAGGTGATATTTCCCATCCCAGGTCTAAATAACAGTGTGATAGTAAAGCTGATCAGTATCTGTGTGCAGTAAGCAATTC
>WWET01007355.1:7869-18255 GCA_011038615.1 Limnodynastes dumerilii
TTAGTGAAAATGCAGCATGTTTTGCATATGGCCAGACGGGAGCTGGGAAAACCTACACCATGATTGGCACCCAGAAGAACCCAGGGCTTTATGCTTTGGCTGCAAGAGACCTCTTCCAGCAACTGGAGTCTTCCCAGCCCATTAAAGACCATTCCGTGTGGATCAGCTTTTTTGAAATTTACTGCGGACAACTGTACGACCTGTTAAATAGAAGAAAAAGGTGCGTATACCCAAGATGCTCCTCTGTCTTTGGCTCCCTCATATCCTGTAATGCTCAGGTGTGTGTGGGCCCTTACTGACTCAATCATTCTCTAATTGCAGATCTTGACATCTTTGTACATGCACTATGCAGCCTATATACCTAGCCATTTATATACCTAGTATTTAGTGCCTGGAGGAAGCTGTTGAACAGGGCTGGCCTGCCTAAGGTTATGAAACTACAACTCCCAGCATGCTTTGTAAGGTATCAGCTATGCACATGCAGTCAAAGCATGCTGGGACTCATAGTTTCACAACACCTGGAGAGCCACAGGTTGGACAGTGCTGCTGTAGAAGAAGGTGTGGCAATAATATAATAATAATAATAATAATATAGTTTTTGATGGTATGTTTCACCACACCATAAGTTGGCGTGTGTCTGCCACCAGGGAGGTGTTCGTTGACTGCAGATGGGTTTAATTGTCCAGCCATAGCAGCTCCTAGCTCTTTCTATTAGACGTCACGGTCAGCCATTATTTAGACTTCTGTCAGTTTGGTGTTACACATCCTGGGTGTAAATGAGCCCTGATAGAGAATGGGGAATAACGCGCCCTCCATGTTCTCTTCATGCAGAGTCTATGCCAGAGAAGATGGGAAGCATGTAGTACAGGTGGTGGGACTGCGAGAGGTGCAAGTGAAAGGTGTGGATTACCTGCTGGAGGTAAGGATGGCATGGAGATCATGTGACCCAGCTTATCACATGACATAGAATTGTCCTGTTTAATAATCTTTCAAAGGTGAAATAAATGTCAGCTTGTGAAGTAATGCTGGCGGGCAGGACAAACTGTGTTATCATGGTGCGATATTGGTGATCTCTGCCCTGTCGGATAGAGCGGAGCGTTACCGGTGATATTCTCCTTGTTCCGTAGATGATTTTGAAGGGCAGCAGAGAACGCAGCACTGGTGCCACTGGTGTCAATTCAGACTCCTCCCGCTCACACGCCGTCATTCAGATCCAGATAAAAGACGCTGGAAGCCGTAAACTCGGGAGGTGAGATGGTGAATGGGGCGGTTTGGTAACAGTCTGTATGCTTTCCGTATGATGATAATGTTTGTGTTGTATGAGAACCCTTCCCAGAGGCAGGGCCTACCAGGGGGAGAACCCTTCCCAGAGGCAGGGCCTACCAGGGGGAGAACCCTTCCCAGAGGCAAGATGTACCAGGGGGAGAACCCTTCCCAGAGGCAAGATGTACCAGGGGGGGTTTCCATCTGGAGGCAGGTTGTACCAGGAAGTCCCTTAACTGGGGGTAGTGCCTACCAGGATGAGAGCCCTTTAATGATGGCAGGGCCTACCGGGGTGAGGACCCCTACCGGAGGCATGGCCTATCAAGGTGAGAATCCCTACCGGAGGCATGGCCTATCAAGGTGAGAATCCCTACCGGAGGCATGGCCTATCAAGGTGAGAATCCCTACCGGAGGCATGGCCTATCAAGGTGAGAATCCCTACCGGAGGCAGGCCATACCGGGAGTGAGAGCCCTTACTGAAGGCAGGGTGTACCAAGGGGAGATCAAGGGCTTTGTTATTTAAGGAGAGAGTATCCCAATGTATATAGGGTATAGCAAGAGCGGGTACTTTTTGTGAATCACAACTCCTCTGTGTTGATGTCTGTATGAAAGGACTGGCTCTATGAGGCTCTATGAAGATATAATGTTGTGTCTCCTTTCTACTGTAGAATGTCGTTCATTGATCTTGCGGGCAGTGAGAGAGCATCTGATGCCCGAGAGTCAGACAAACAAACTAAAATGGAGGGAGCAGAAATAAACCAGAGTCTTCTGGCTGTGAGTACCTGGGGGCAATAAATTCTCTCTCATGTATAAGTATTCCTCTGCCTTTACCTAAAACCACTGAATAAGACTGTTACTATCTGCAACTATGTAACTGATCCTATTTCTCATCAGCTGAAAGAGTGCATCCGCGCCCTGGACCAGGAACAGGCTCACACCCCTTTCAGACAGAGCAAGCTGACCCAGGTAAGACAGGAACTCACAGCCTACCTGGCCCAGAGCAACCAATCAGATTCTACCCATCATTTATCAAGTGTATACTAGGAAACAATAGCTATGACCTGATTGGTCAGTGTGGCCGGCTTCTCCATTGAAATACATCTTGTGTTACCTATGGAAGAGTGATATGTAATAAAAGTGGCAGCTGACAATGTCTTGTGGATGTACATTTGGTAACCACTATTTTATCTTCTGTTTACAGGTTCTGAAAGATTCCTTTATTGGCAACTCAAAGACTTGTATGATCGCCAATATATCCCCAAGTCACATAGCAACTGAGCACACGCTAAATACTCTACGCTATGCAGATAGGTGAGTAGTCACATGAGCCACCTCCTACCTACATTCTCCAGTGGGGTTTCTCCATCACTGCATTTTACCCTGAGAGATGGGACTGATTCTGACTGATTCCTTGTTGAGAAGTGTTAAATTGAAAGCCCTCCAGTATTCGTCTGCCACTGGTATTTCTATGCATGCATTTCAGAAAACCCTTGCATCTGTTAGATTTCCATTTATAGTTGTTTCTAAAGCAATTTAGCCATTTAGGCCCTGGTTCAGAGTTAATTTCATACAATGGACAACAGCTTGAAAGGGGAGAAAAGAGGGTTTCAGCTCCAGCTTAAGAAACCAAAAGTAACTTTAAACTTGTGTTGTCTTAAATTTGAGGCTCCTGCTTGCTACCATAAAACTTAAAATCCCAATGTGTACAAAGGAAAATACGGGAAAAACTAAGGCCCTGATTCAGAGTTTGAAAATAAGAGAGGAAGGTTACAACTTGGCAAAACTATGTGGATTTCAGGGGGAGTCAAATTAATTGTATTCTGTGCATGCAGAGAGAACACTTTGCTTTTGCTTATTGCACACAGATACTGACCAGCTTCACCTTTAAACTGTTATTCAGAGTTGGGCTGGGAAACATCACCTCTCAACTCTAATACTCTTTGCAAGAGATGAAATATGACTCCCCTGAAAGTTTATGAACCTATAGGAATATATGTAATCATTAATGAGAGTTCGTGCCTATAATTGTCCTAAGAACCACCAATGGTAGTCCTGTTAATAAGAACACACTATACAATTCGTTAATACGTGTTACAATTCCGGCAGTTATCTTAGTAAGCTATAACAAACAACTAGGGCATCAGCAAATAAAGAGCTGGGGACAGCAGGTAATGGTTCTGGGGGCCATCTACTTTTCAATTCATCATTTGTTTCTGTGGGTACAGATGTTAAGACTTTGAGGCGAGGACTTGAATCCTTTTCTTACATTGTAAACTGTTTTACAGAGTGAAAGACTTAAGGAAAGGAATGAGGTGCACAACGTCCTCAGCTAATCGCGGCAGATCTGCTATGTGTTTATCTCCAAAAAGAGTTCAGAATTCTTCCTCTACGCTGGGAGAGAAAGTATCACCAAAGAAAGTAAAACTGGGATCACAACAGTCATCCACCCCCTACACCACAAAGCCAAAATCCTACCCATCGGTCTTCCATCCCTCCAACGTACCTCTGTCATCCACCCCCAAAACCTGTTTAAAGCCGAATACTCCAAGAGGGACCAACAGCCAAGTCTGGCTTACTCACACCACTCCTGTCAAAGGAATTATTAGGACGGGCGGTAATGGCAAAAAAAAGACTGAAACTAACCAGGAGAAAAACCCTACACCGAGGATTCCTTGCGGCAATAAACAAGAGATGACCAGTGAAATGAAGGAAAACTACTTCATCCATAATCGTCCTAGGGTCCAGGCTGTACACCCAGTGCAGAAGCAAATCGTGACGAGGACTGGGATGCCATTTGAGGACAATAATACAAGGGCTCGTGACTCTGGTAACAATCCCATCTGCAGGAATAGCAGCAGTGACTCGGAGGTTCTTCTAGAACAGAAAGAAAGAGAAGAACACTTGAAATATTACCATCAGCAGTTCCAACAGCCGCCGATTCTCCACCAGAAACTGCACTATCAACCACTAGAAAAGATTTTGGACCGGTATAAGCCAAAAGAAGTCACTTGTGGACATATGAGCAGATCAATTGCCCGTGCGGAAGGCCAGCCACTGGAAGACCCGGACGACAGCGATTTTAGTGAAGACTCCTTCTCCTATGCTTCCAGTCAGAAGAAGGGGCGGAAAGAAGAGCTGGTCCGTGAAAGGCTTTCGTTTTTCCTGCACCAGAGCTCACCGAGCATAGAGACCAGGAAGTCCTCCAGGCGGGATGAAGGACTGAGCTTTAATGATTCGGAGTCACAGGAGAACAGACACACAGTGGGCTGTCAGTCTGCAACAAACTGTGGTTCGCTAGAGCCAAAAAGAACGGAGCGCAGTGACCACACTCTGTGGAGCTCTGAAGAAGATTCCACCAGTGCTCAATGCTCTTCAGATCTCATTCATACGCCTGAAAAGCCTTATTCTCCTCAGGAGGACCTTCCGAACCAGCCAAAGAAAAAACAAGATCCATATTTAAGGAACAAAAAGCTAGAGGTAGAGAGTGGAGATTTTAGCCCATTACAAGAGAAGGTCGGTAAAACTTTTCCTTTAGTTGGTACCCAGGCAACAGGTGAGAACTCCGGTGAATCCATGAACAAATCCTCTGATTCTGGCTCCGGATTGATGGCTCCTCTTACGGTATCTCTACTGCAGGATAACTGGTCACTGGAATGCACGCAAGATCTAAAACTGCATGAGTCCCCTAAATCAGACGCTGGGGGCGGGAATGTAACCTTTGACAAAGATTTGACTGTAGACTCTCAAATAGATATCCACTCTGTTGAAAATAACCTTTCGGCACTTGTCGAGCAGATGCTTCGATATAAAGAAAGCTTTCATTCTCGTAACTCCCTGCAAAGAGAAAAGGACTATCTCCTAGAAGTAGGTTATGAATCTCAGGCGTGTCCATCACAGTCCCCGCTACAGCAGGGCATGTGTGATCAAAGTTCCTCCCCAAGATCTGCAAGCATGGCTGACTCTCCCTTCGACTTTGCTGTTTCCCGATCTGGTGATCAGGTCGGTTACTATTATGACGCTGATAATGAAGAATCAAATGCAAAGCCTAGAAATTCTGAATTTGCGGCTCTACCCTGGGTATTTAGTAGGAAGACTTCAGGTGGAGCTGGGGAGGTTGTCAATGAACAAGATGACAATAAAGTGGTAAATAAGTCCCAGGAACATATCTTTAAAACAATGACTACCATACAATCCAAAGTTAGTAGCCCTATTATAGAGAATGACAGCTGTCACAGAGAGTCCAGGGTGGACACGGATCACACCATCAAATTGCCTTTTACTGACCGTGAGATGGAACAACTTAAAAACAAACTGATGAATTGTCTCTTTGCCCGTCGTGGTGTCAAGGAGGACAAGATGCCAGGATATGTGCTGACCAGAGACAACAGAGGTCCCAGAACTAAAGCCACATTGACAAGCCCGTTACAATCCATCAACGAGAATGGTCAACAAGAGAATGCTTTTGAAAAAGCACAGTAAGTTTTCTTAGCGAGTGAGCGATCTTATTGGAGATTGGGTGCAACAGGACCAATTGTTGGAGGTCAGATATACTAGACTGAGCTGCTTTATTGGTGGTAGGATTTACCAGTGTGAGTAACTTTACAGGAAGTAGGATATACCAGGGTGAGAAGCCTTATTGGAGATTGGACATATCGGTGGGAACCTTTACTAGGATGAGAAGCATTGAAGGTACTAGAATAAACTATTTATTTGAAGCGTAGAGCATATCAGGCCTAATTTACTTAATGAAGGTAAGTTATACCAGCAAGGGAGCTTCCTTATCATATGGTGAATGTATGCTGGGTAGGTGCTTCCTTGTTGCAGGGTAAATGTATACCAGGGGTGAATTTCCTGTCACAGGGTAAGATATGCAGATGGAACAGCTTCCTACTCATAGGGTAAAGGTATGTCATGGGAGGAGCTTCCTTGCTGCAGAATAAATATATGGCAGGGGAGGAGCCTGAGGGCTCGATGGGAGGAGCTTCCTTGTAGGATAGTAAACATTTGCCAGCAGAGGAGCTTCCTTGTGGGTAGGTAAAGGTATGGCAGAGCAGGAGCTTCCTTGTAGGAGAGTATAGGTATGGCAGGGTAGTAGCCTCCTTGTGGGAGGGTATAGGTATGGCAGGAGAGGAGCTTTCTTGTGGGAGGGTAAAGGTATGGCAGAGCAGGAGCTTCCTTGTAGGAGATAATAGGTATGGCAGGGTAGTAGCCTCCTTCTGGGAGGGTATAGGTATGGCAGGGGATGAGCCTCCTTGTGGGAGAGTATAGGTATGGCAGGGGATGAGCCTCCTTGTGGGAGGGAACAACTATGACAGGGGAGTAGCTGTATTTCCCCCTATAATGGTCTACGTTTTTAATTTGCTCTGCACATAGCTATTTCATTCTTTCTGTGTGTTTTTGCAGGCAGCTGGTTGTTCAGGCACATTGTAAACAACTGAAGGAGGTGTCCGCTCTGTGTTTGCAGGAGGAGACGCTTCTGAATCACGCATCCTCTTCGGTAAGAACTGTCTGATGTCTGTTTCCCTTATAAGGATGCACTGACCATACGTGTGAAATCCAGGCTAATATGAGAGGAATGAGGTCCTGCGTACTATAAATCTCTATCAGTGCAGGGAGCTTGTGATATATACCTAATAGAATCCTAAGGTTTATATATTGTGGGCTTGATTCAGGCTGGAACATAGAAACAAACATATCCTGCGCTTATTGAAGGTCTTGGTGCGACTCAAACGCGAATGCAACGGCATCTCTTAATCCATAGGCAAGCACGAACGGTTGTATATTACAGCATCCCAGATATGTCCAATTTAGCAAGCAATTAAAACACAAGTGCAGTATTACACTGTTATACTCTTAATTGAGTATTTGACAGTTGCTTTCCTAGCTGTCTGCTTGTCATGCGCACTGTGAATAAATGCAGCAATACACCATGCTCTGGGTGAATGGTCCAGTCTGGATCCGGCCTTATGTGTATATACCAGGTAGCAGTAGCCCTCCTGTAGTTGTAGAGACTATGGCGTTGGGGGTGGGATTTGCTGAGTCATGTGACCTGGTTTCCCTGCTCTCCTATACAGGATTTCCGGGAATATGTGAAGAGGTTGGATGAAATCCTGCTTCTAAAGTGCAGACTCATTGAAAGCCTGCGGGCCGAGCTGCAGCTCTTCCTGGATTATTCATCGGCAGATCCGTCTCCTCGTCCTCCATCCCTGGGGACGTCTGACTGCCACTGCTGCTCCTGATACGTCTCTGAATAATCCGCTGCCTAAACCAAAGACGCTGGATCCCAAGCGGGTGTAGAAAATAGTGAATGCGTGATCCAAGCTATCTCTATACAAAGATTTATAAAGTCATGGTCCTGGCTATGGTGTCTTTATCTGGTGAACCGACTGCCCTATAGCTACTGCAGCAAGGCCGAACTATCACCTAGTGGTGAATGGGTGAGACCTCCAGGAAGAGCTCCTGTCCTGCCATTGGCCCTCCCCCCTTCTGTTGCCCACAGGCCTAGCAGAGGGAATATTGGTTATTTCTATTACATTTTTAGTACTTGGAAAATTTATATCATTAAAAGGACTTCTGGAGGGGTTGGGGGGAGTGATGATGGGATCGGGGGATTTTAAATAGTTTCTTATTTTTATTATCTTCAGTCTATATGAACCTGAAGCACTTAGGATATACAGGAGCTGGACAATGTATTAGGAATTCAGGTTCGGCATCATGATAGAATGAAAGCGTTAGCACGTTGGAGCTGATCCAGAGTTTCAGAGGGCACAACAGGTGCAAGGATACAGCTCAGCTAAACCATGTTACAATGTAAGAGGGGATAATTAATTTTAATTCTTTTGTATGCAGTGAAAATACTTTTGCAATAGATCTCACATACAACATAACTTTGGGCCTGATTCAGACTTAAGAAGGAGCTTGAAATTAAGGGAAGAAAGTTACTCCTGGGCTAAACCATGTTGATTGCAGGGGAGTCATATTTCATCTGTTGCAAACAGTACTAGTGTTGAGAGGTGATGTTTCCTATCCCAAGTCTAAATAACAGTGTGATAGTAAAGCTGGTCAGTATCTGTGTGCAGTAAGCAATTCAAAGATATATCCCTGCATGCCAAGAATACAATTACCTTGACTCCCCCTGAATTCAACATGGTTTAAGTCCAGGAGTAACTTTCCTCTCTTATTTTCAAGCTCCTTATTAAGTCTGAATCAGGGCCTTCATGTTTAATCTATAAATTAGAGTTGAGCTGAGAAACTTCACCTCTCAATTCTGCTTTCATAATTAAAATCTGCCTCCCCTTGCAGTTCAACATGGGATTGCTCAGGTCTACACTTAAGCTGGCCATATACTAGAGCGATTATCGTCTCAAACGCACAATTATCGTGGATTGAGCCAAATATCGCTCTAGTAAAGATAAAGGTAAAGATTTTTTTTCTAAATGGCGATAAAACGCTAGGGCCCGATTATCTTATCTTTTGAAATCCCGGATTGATAATCGGACCCTAGCTGCGATTTTTGGAGGTACCTAGTACTCTTCCCTCTCTCCCTCTGTGTAAAATGACTGCTTGACAGACATTTAACACTGGAGAGAGGGCAGAGCGCTGCAGAGCCCCACACACTGACAGGCTGCAGCGCTGCGTCCTCTCTCCCTCTGTCTGGTTACACAGCACGCAGTGTGAGTTTTTTTCCATTGAGAATTTTTTTTTTTTCCAGCCAACCAATAAGATTGACAGGAGACCCAGCCAATCAGAGAGAGACTGCAGCCAGCCAATAAGCTGGCTGCAGTTTATCCAGCAGAGAGAGCCTGTTTGGTGCGGATATCGGGACCTTTCCCCAGAGGAAAAATCATCCTGTTTATCAGCAGCCACACGCTGGAAACGATAATCGCTCTAGTGTGTGGCCAGCTTTACACCTTTTTATTTTTTTAGGTGTAAGTGCAGCGCTGAATCAGCTCTATTGAGATTGTGCTGCGCCAAGGCAAAGCCAAGTAATAACAGAGTGTATGTAAACCTAATACTTTCAAAAGCTGTAATATAAAAGAAAAAATAAGTTTATTAACATTATTCAATCAAAATTCAAAAAGTCATTGTCCAAATACTGTATAAGCCTAAATGCAGGGCAGCAGAAAGGGGGGTTTATAAAGATAGGAGGGCTGTTATCTAGTATGTCATACACTTCTCACAGTCATTCAGTGAGAACTAGAAGCTAAACTTCCATTTTATCTTCAGGCACCATTGTGTGTAGAGAATATTAGGACACAAGCTGGGTCCACACTTGCATCACTTTGGAACAATCCACCTTCTGTTTTATATAGCAGTGTTCAGCTGTGCACACAGCATAGAGCCAGTGCTGGGTATTTCCCATAACCCTGCTCTGCGCGATCCGTGCCTCTTCCTTGCTGAAGCCGCCCAGCCAACTGGGTGAAGCAGCATACACTCTCCTTAATGCCGAAGACATTGCTGATTGCAGAAATCAAATCCCATGATGCACGTTTCTGGCGACTCTGTAGTTGGACAGGACTCACTTGGTAAGATGTTGTTGCGTTCTGATAGCAATTGTGTGATCTGCACAAAAATCATTGGATAACCTTCCAGTATACTCCGTTTTAGTGATTGGACTGAGGTGCAGTTGGAGGATGCCATTTTGTTTTTGCATCATAGTTGCCTATCCTATTGAATCAATAGGTCACTGGCTCCTAGTGACGGGATAGGCTGTGTTCTCAGTGATGTCACAGACCACTTCTTACTGGATAAACTGCACTGTCAGTGATGTCACTGGCTCCTGGTGCGCGGAATGGCTGTTTTATTTGTGAGGTTACTGAAAATGCAGCCTATCCAGTTACTAGCAGCCAGTGACATCACTAAGAGTAAAGCCTATCTGCTCACTAGGGGCCTGATCCTGAGCTATGGCCGCCGTTGCTAGTACGGCGGCCGCAGCTCTAATGCGCATGCGCCGGGCAGATGTTGCCCGGCGTTACTATGGAAACGCCCGATCGTAGATAGTAGCTGTGTGAGCGTATGGCCCCTTCCTTACGCTGGGCGAAGCTAGGGTAGTCTTCAGCCGACGTAAGGAAGGGGCCATACGCCCGCACAGGGGGAGTGTCGGGCCAGAGCACCGATGTTACG
>WWET01007355.1:26943-44508 GCA_011038615.1 Limnodynastes dumerilii
AGTGGAGGCGCAGATGCATAAGGGGAAAGACAGAGAGAGAGAGAGAAGGTGGTAATTAATAAGGACAAGGTAGAGGGGTGATGACAGGAGGGAGAGGGGACCTTAGTCTGGGCAGCTTAGAGGTGAAGGGAGATGGGTCGGTAAGTGAGGTGGAGTTGAGGTTTGTTTTTGTAAGAATGGGGGGAGGGGAAAAAGCCAGAAAAGAGTGATAGGTTGAAGAGGTGGGCAAGATGAGAGCAAGTGGTGAGAGGGAGAGATCGGAGAAGATTAGAAGGGATGGGATCAAGTGGGCACGTTGACTGAGATGATGACAAAAGAAGGGAGTGGACTTTTTCAGCTGAGGTGTGGATGAAGGTAGACATAGGTGGGTGGCTGGGGAGGAGATAAGAGTGTGGAGATGGAGGGGGAGGGGATTGTAGAGGAGATGGAGCTTCTGATGGACTCAATCTTGGGTGAGTATGCCGATCGGCATACTCAGCCATTAATTTTCGCAGAGGACCCGACACACTCACCGCTGACAGCTCCGGAGAGGTGAGTAACCTCTCCAGGAACTTTTAGTGTTAGGAAGAGTGGGGGTGGGGTAGGGGGTTTAGGGTCTTAGGAAGGGAGGGTTAGGCTGCGGGGAGGGGGAGGTCTTAGGGTTAGGCTATACAGAAGGGAGTATTAGGTGCAGGCTGCGGGGAAGGGAGGGTTAGGGTTAGAATTAGGGGTTAGGTAGTTTTTGCACTTACCTTTCAGGGCACGATGTCTGGTGCTCCGGGGATCGATTGCTATGCCTTATTGAGGCATAAGCAATCGATATGAGAGAACGGCCCTACTGAAATAGGGCCGTTCTTAGCAGGGACCCACACCCGATAAAACGGGTCTTCTGTTGGCACTGGTACACTGCCAACGTATAACCAGTTACAGGAAGAGGTAATAGTAATGGCAACTTACAGGGATTTTTGTATGAGAAATAGACATAACAAGCCAAGAGAACTCTTCCACATATTCCTGGATGTCCACCAGACCTGGCTAACTGGAAACATTAGATTTCCACGTTCCTAATGACAACGCTATTGCTATGTTTAAACACACTGTGCCCTGATTAATCAATAAAACAAAGGTTCTGTGATTATTAGCTACTGACCAACAAAACTCATTGCAAATGATCTCTATCTTTGCTATTTTAATAGTTTTACTGCCATCTAGTGGTCGAAGTTATTACTACCCAGTAGTAGAATATTCTCTAACGCTATATATACGCAAGCACCAGGCTTATAACATATTGTGTCTGTGGCAGATCTAGTAATCAAGTCACAGAGACTCGCTCTGTGTAATTCCATGTCACTAGTGTAGGACACGGATCAGGGGACACATCTCCCGCTTACCTGCTCCACATTCTGTCCCTGCTTCTGCATGGCCCTCATGACGTGTTCGTAGGAGTAGCCCATACTGATGATGGTCTCTGCGCACTGCCGCTCGCTGCCGGACATGGCCTGGAGCAGCTCCTCATAGCCGGTCACACTCAGACACTTCACGCTGTTTGGCACTTTGGACATTGTGATCAGATGAGCTGTTTTTGTCTGAGGATATAAGAGGAAAAATACACAAGGGAATTAATGTGAAGTACCCTGCCAAGTCTAAGAGGGGCGCTGTGCAGTTACTATTCTACATAGAGCTGAACCAATCACAGGATCTGACACAGCTAGCACACCGATCGATGGCTGGTCACATGCTCTCTACCGATGTGATGCATGACTATCTAATCTTTAGTTCATCATCCCATTGAGTGAAGCCAGGGCCTGGTACATCTTGTTGTGGAAGTCTGGCCTCATAGAAATAAAAATGTTCAGAGAATATTCTATATTTACAGACATGGGTACACCCCGAAACGTCTCCCCTGGGTATAACCACCATCACTGTTTGGTTTACTCATGTTTTATATTTAGGGTATGCGACTTAAAAAGGATAAGTTGACGTGTCCACATTAGCCAATTACATTTTTACATCTATCTTCCAGAATCTGATTGGATGGTATGAAAGCCCCTCCCTTTTTACATTATACTAGGAGAAGGTATATAGAACATGTCCATACCTGCAATTCAAGAGTGTGAGTGTATAACAGTGTATGTGAATGAGTGACAGCGTGTGAGCAAATATGCGTCAGTGTGTGAGAGAGTGAGTGTGTGTTTAAATCAAGTATGTGAGCTTAGTGTATAGTCCGCTGTCTAATAACTACAGAAGTGATATATGAGTAGGGATATGGTAAGGAGTATAGTCACACCTTCCATCAGCACCTAGATTTGGTGGGGAAAAAAAATAGTTGTGTTGTGAACTACTAGTCCCAGCATGCTCTAATAGCATGGGTATAGCTGTCACCTGAAAGAGCTTGCTGGGATTTGTAGTTTCACAGCAACTGGAAGGCCGCAGGTTGCCTGTGCCTTGTCCAGAGGATTATATTGGAAATTACACTAAGGAGGCGAATACACAGGCTTAGTTGAAAGAGGAGTGGGAGAGGAAGCGAGGTCCAAAGCCAGGGGAGCAGCACGGGAGAAGTCTTAAAGGTGGAATAAGGTGTGGTGTAGAGACTGGAAATAGAGCAGGCAGGAGAGTGAAGGCTGTATAGGTGAGACGATAGATCTGGGTGCAAAAGTGACTAGGAAGCCAGAAAAGTGACGACACAAACTAAGTCAATGTTACAAAATCCTGGACCGTACCTTCGTGTCACTGCTCACACCGGTCCTTGATATTCCTTCAGTCCCAGCAACCGATACAACGGCGGCCATAGAAGAAGGAGGTAACTGTGACTTCCCGCTGTCTACAGGCGGAGACTGGCCCCACACCAGATGCCCGTTCAGCTCACTGCCGTTGTGCGGAGAGCCGGATTTTAAGGTCTCCGGGTAGGTGCCGTTGGGCAGGGAGGCGGTGCTTGTGAAGGCTTTCCCTGGGTCGCTCTCGTCAGAGTCTAGTTTGGGGAAATGGAGGGATTTGATATTGCTGACCATGTCCACAGGGGCCATGGAGACTTTGGAAGACGGGGGCAGGTGGTCACAATTTTCCAAATGTGGTAAAGCGATAAGACCGTTGGGTTTGTGGAGGAACTTATAGTCCAAGGCTTCTTGTTTCATGGCAGCGAGCGAGTCGGTGTCTTTCACCGCTTCGGGTTCAGAGGAATCTGGGCTGGGATCAGGCAAAATATGGACATAAAGAATGTTTCTTAACTCTTCTTTCTCATCGATAGTCTTTAACTCTAACTTGTCGAAGGGGTCCTCCTCACACTCGAAGTCGGCAGGGTTGAAGTCCGCCAGGGCGTGAGGGGCGCTCAGCACCTTCTGCTGTATGGCGGGGGTGGGGGTCAGGATGTTGTTGTGTTGCAGGCTGGCAAGGACGGGGTTGATGGGTGGCGGGAAACCCATGTTCTCCTCCCCCTCACCCTCCCCTGTGGCCTCGGCGGTGGATTGGGAACGGGCCGCGTCCGCCTTCAGCTCGGCTTCTCTCTGAGCGGCTTTGATCTGTTTAAGCTCCTCGGCCCATTGTATGGTCTTCTTCTCCAGGGAAAAGTCATACTGGAAACGGAGAACAAAAAGATCCCGATTAGTCAGGTGACACGCTCTCGGATCATAGGGACACATATATAAATATACCAGCAGGGTGAACACAGGGGAACTCAAAGGACGCAACGCAGTCAGAAAGGTCACAAAGGTATTGTCAGGAAGGGAAACGTAAACACAGGGCAGAGCCGGACTTCAGGTTTGCTCAACCTCCAAAAAGTCTCCACTTCCACTGAGTGCAGGCTCAGAGATACATGCGAATATGCGCTAACTGATCCAATCACATTACAAGCCATACAGACTAGTCAGCATGGACACTTCTGTCAGTGGGGAGGGGCTGAGATCACAAGGCGACGGACCCTATGTGCACCCACCCTGACCTTTGCACTAATGAGAACAGCTCCTGGCCTGTTGGAAGCCCGTCTGTGCGCAGCCCATAACTAGTGGATCCCCCCAACTATCCAATCACACGCAAGTCACATGTCTGAAAACGGTCAAAGATCATATTGCTAATCACATAAAGACACCCATAACACAGGCTCAGAAAACGCCAGAGGGCAGCTGCTAAGAAAAGATGAAGATTGTGAGGAAACCCAAACGTACAATAAAATATACAACATTTGGAAATAACCAAAAGGAAAATGGAGGTAGAAATACATTGTGTTCCTCAGTAGGGTAATAAAGCTGGAGGGGTAAGTCCTAACATCAGTTCCAAGTCCTCAGCCATAACTATGTAACAATGATTTAATCATTTATTGCCGTGTCTGCCATATCTCTACCAACCACACATGAGCAGCTTTCCACATCGCCACCATCTTTCTCTACAGCATTCCATAGACATGTACAGGAACACAGGCCATACACACGAGGCACGGTCTAATCCACTCAAATCACACGCAAGTCACATGTCTGAAAACGGCCAAAGATCATATTGCTAATCACATAAAGACACCCATAACACAGGCTCAGAAAACCACACAGAGGGCAGCTTTCCACATCGCCACCATCTTTCTCTACAGCATTCCATAGACATGTACAGGAACACAGGCCATACACACGAGGCACGGTCTAATCCACTCACCTGCACCTCACCGATGAGCTGGCTGATGTCCGGCACGCAAAACCCGACAGGCAGCCCGACTTTATCTGGCACCCTGAACTTCTCACCAATCTTGAAGGGGACGTCCTCTAGGTAGCTTAAGGGCCCTGGGATAGAAGGGGAAGGAGGGGTCAGTAACAAGGTGATGGATGTCTACTGCGAACACCTGGAGGAAATGGAAGGGGAAGAGAGTGACCACAGTACAGGGTCTATGGCAATGACCCCACCAAGATGTTTAATGGGAATCTATGTCTTCAGTCAATAATAAATATGTTTCAATAATGGCAAGCAATACCAAAAGGACATAAAATGGTTTAAAAACAAAAAACTAAGTTAAAAAAGTATTGCATTAAAGGTTTAGAATTTGTCAGCATTTTTTAGTAGTTTAAATCCATTCTGATTAATGCTATTCAATATTATCCTCTGCTACCTGTGATGAGACTTTCCCCATTAACTTCCTTCTCAGAGAAGTCCTGTGTCCTGACATTTGTACTTCGCATACTCTCATTGTCTGCTGATACTTCTCTCCCTTAAGCTGGCCACACACTAGAGAGATTTATTCATTAACATGTTTTTATATAGCGCCAGCAGATACGTAGCACTTTACAATTTTAACAATCCGTATAAACAAGACTGGGCAGGCAGACTGGTTGTGTAAGAGGGCCCTGCTCACAAGCCCACCTTTGAGAAGGTGAGTTTTAAAAGAGTGCTTTACAGTTTGGAGAGTAGAGGATAGTCTTAATGGGCAAGGAAAGTTATTCTAGAAAGTGGGTGCAGTCCGGGAGAAGTCCTGTAAACAGGAAGCAGAACATTTATAAATGTGTAGATTATCGCTCCTATCAGGAAATGGCCAATAAACGAGACCTTTCCTAGGGGATAATCGTCCAGATATCGGTGCCAATCACCTCTCCTGCTGGGAGTGATAATTACTGTTAAAGAGGAAGACGCTACAGAGACTGACAGGGGGGCCTTTGCAGCTGATTGGCTGCACAGGACTCCTGTGAATCTCTGCACTGGCCACCTATCAATCTTGGCAGAAGGCCCATTCAGCGAATTAATTGTCTGACTATAGAAACTTTAGTAAGTAGCGTGTGGCATCCCCACCTCAGGGCCGGAGTTTCCCCGTCTGTCTGATTCCATAATTTATGGAAAGTATAGTAGTACTATAGTAATAGAAGCCCTGTATCTCTAGCAGAATGCAATACTTTCATTACTATATTGCTGCTATACTTTCCATCAATAATGGAGTCACACAGATGGAGAAACTGGAGTTGGAGGTAAAGCTTCGATAACTGAATATGGCCACAAACACTACACAATATCGTGATTATTGGTTGTTTTAGAAATCCATCCTACCCACCTACAAATCCCAGCATGCTTTAACTGCATAAGCATAGCGGATACCCGACAAAGCATGCTGGGAGTCATAGCCTCACAACACTCGGAGAGCCACAGGATAACCATAACTGGCTCACTCACCCAATAACTCTATGATCGGACCCATAATCACTCTAGTGTATGGTCAGCTTTAGATGGAGTAATGAGACAAATAATTTTGATACAGAGGGCCTGAATCAGACTTAAGGAGCCTGAAATTGAGAGGAAAGTTACTCCTGGGCTAAACCATGTTGATTGCAGGGGAGCCATATTTCATCTGTTGGAAACAGTATTAGAGTTGAGAGGTGATGTTTCCTATCCCAAGTCTAAATAACAGTGTGATAGTAAAGCTGGTCAGTATCTGTGTACAGTAAGCAATTCAAAGATATATTCCTGCATGCAAAGAATACAATTACCTTGACTCCCCCTGAAATCAACATGGTTTTGCCCAGGAGTAAGCTTCCTCTCCTATTTACAAGCTCCTTAAGTCTGCATCAGGCCTAGAGAACATAGTACGTGCTTGCCACAAACTACCAGGAACAACAGGAAGAGGAGGAGAAAAAAGGAGAACTTGGCAAAAAAACAGGTCTGTCCCAAGACTAATCCATCCGCATCAGCCACACCTTACGCGATATAGCCTTACCATGTAAATCCGCCGCAGACTTCCTAGAAGCCATTTAGAGTCTGCAAGAAAAGACAAAAACAGCATTTTAAAAAGATTCATTCAATACACTTAAGAACCTTAGGCAATCCTTAAAATGCAGCTGTTACCCAGACGGCAGAGGCAGCCATTATGAACGCTGAAGCAACAAGGTTGCTCTCTAGTACACCTTGGCCAGGCAGACAAAATGGTGGTCACCGCGGTGTACAGGGTGTATATAAAAACTAAAGCAGGGCACACTCTGGAGGGTTATCTGATGATTACCATTCCAATTACATGATAGTCAGATAGCTCCAAAATCTTTCCAAACGATGCAGCAGAATTGGCAGATACCGTGTCATATACTTTGATTTCGTTTTTAGGAGCTCCTTATTTTAAAAGATCAACAATCCCTGACGTCTGACACTTTTTTTGCATTGTGCTTGGGGATGTAATGTATACATCGGTCATTGCACACTGGGTGTCGCGAGCAATCAGCAATAATAGCCCTGCCTCTTTCTGCCTAGGTCATCCTCTGTGGGGGGTAGATATAGTGGTTGAGGAGTGGAAGAAGCGAGATTGTCAGAAAGGATAGACAATGTCACACAACTGCATTCTGGGTAGAATTCTGAACAATCCAGCTTTTCAGTGTGGAGAGCTACAGAATGGGATGAATTGCGAATAGATCACAGTAAAGGTGTTACTAAAATAAAAGTATGTACCCTGCTGTAGAAATATCGGCCCGGATTCACAACCTCGCATGCGTAGTAGCTACTATCGGTAAAATTAAGGACATATGTGCAATACGTCCAGGGTTGTGAGTCTGGGTCATCATGTCCATACAGAAATCATTTGACAGGTGATATTAAAGGCTGTGAAAGTAGATTAAAAGCAGATAATCATTAACACATAAAATAATATATTATAAACAGGATGCTACTTCCAGAATATAAAACAATAACGTCATATTTACTTCTAAAAGATGGAAAAGAAGCGCTCACTAGGCGATTATTTAGGGTAGACATATGAAGAAATTAATAAATAGCTCCTTCTAGATTTAAACCAATTGAAATTACCGTATTCTTTGGAAAACTTTGCTAATGCTTTATATAAAACCATTTTCATTTGCCCTGAACTGACTATGGGGACAACCATTTATAAATGGACCTGTGAGGCAGTTTAGATGAAAATGTTATGATAAAATCATAAAACATCGCAAAAGATGCAATGAACCATTATAAACTCTGAACTCTACTGATAAAAATAATAAAAGATACATTCTAAAACCATGATAAAACTGTAGTCCCCAATAAAGGCTTTAGGCATTTATTCAATTTGCCATTGGTGAGTGTGCAGCCCAGTGTGGAGGGATGTTATGTTATGTCACGCTGATGAGGTCACATGTCTCCTGCCAGTACACTGTGACCACTGTTAATTTTGGCTGCCAGGAATCAATATGGAGAGACTTTAGTGAGAAAACGCAGACATAAATAAAGATGACAACACAAATGTCACAAATAACCCACTATTTTTTTATGAGACTCGGTGACCAGAAGTCAACTTAGCGGCCAAAGAAACATTGCCATGCCAGGTGACATAAGACGCTTGCACGTAACACTAAGGGCAGCTCCACAGCACCACCTAGATGGACGGAGTTATCTGAGCTAAGCCAGCTACAGCAGGGAATTTGCTCACAATGCAACGTTCCACGAGAACCGTTCCGGAGAAGAATGACACAGAAATCAGTGGTGTAGAGTATGTATTGGGGAGTTTTATGGTTTAGACAGAGGAGAGCTCTTCTGTGCTCAGGACCTGGACATCCCTATAGAGAGCTGGTCTGTAGTACTCAAATTACAAACTCAGCAACAATCTCTAAAGAAACACATACACCATTCACTATGATGTCACACAGTCTATGTAGCAGGTTAGTGTGTGGCTGGATCATGATGTCACACAGTCTATGTAGCAGGTTAGTGTGTGGCTGGATCATGATGTCACAGAGTCTATGTAGCAGGTTAGCGTGTGGCTGGATCATGATGTCACAGAGTCTATGTAGCAGGTTAATGTGTGGCTGGATCATGATGTCACAGAGTCTATGTAGCAAGTTAGTGTGGTTGATCATGATGTCACAGTCTATGTAGCAGGTTAGTGTGTGGCTGGATTATGATGTCACAGAGTCTATGTAGCAGGTTAGTGTGTGGCTGGATTATGATGTCACAGAGTGAGCAGTTACACAGTCTATGTAGCATGATAATGTGTGATGGGATGATGATGTCACAGTGAGCACAGTAAAACAGCATATGTAGAAAGTTAGAGGGTGACTGGATGAGGTCATATTAAGCACAGCACAGTCAGCACAGTCACACAGTCTATAAGGCAGGTTCGTGTGTGACTGGATAATGATGATGATGTTGTCACAGAGTGAGCAGTTACACAGTCTATGTAGCAGGTTAGTGTGTGACTGGATGAAGTCACAGGATACTGTGCCTATAGGAAAAATATCACATTGCCATCACTGATGCATAACAAGTCTTATCTGTGCCCTGTACCACGTGACAAACATATGATCATGCAGTCAACACAAGATGAGGCCAATCAGATGCATTCTATATAGGTCACAAGAACTACAATCTATAGCTGTAACACACAAGATGCAGCTCAACAGGAAATATTACATAACAGCGGGAATAACTACACTCCACACCTATCACTTTCACAGACTGAAACTTATGGAAGCCATTGACCCAAGAACAACACACCGCCAGGGCTTACACCAGAACACGACTACTCCAGGATTTCAGGACAAGTATAATGACAGCATGGCTGAAGCTCTTCCCCCTGTCACCTGAGTATCTGCTGTGGACTTTGGACCTGAATATTTACAGCTAAACCTTTCATGTTAAATAGTAACGTCATTAAAAGTGAGGTCACGTTACCCAGTATAATGCACAGCGGCTGTATAAACGGGATTCTTCTTGCACAGTGTTGGCAAAATATTGCAGACACCTTACCTATCAGTTGCAATATTAATATGTCAAAATGTGGCTTTAATTTTGGGCAACATAAAAGTAAATATCATTAATAGCAAAATGCAATTGCCAGCTGCTCCATCCGCTACAAGCAATACTTGTGGCACAAGTTACACTGGGAGGCATTTTATGACCACTACAAATGAAAAGGTGCACACCCAGCAATGCTGTCACTGTCATGTGCAAGTCACAGCACAGATTTAATACACAGATAAGGCCCAGGTCACGGCAGACGGCTGCATTGCCGCTCTCACACCTACGCTCCGAGGAAGAACATAAAGTGTAAAGACTAAGGGGACATTCATGTTACACAGTGACCTCATACGTTATATAACCTCTCACATGTGGGAAGGGCCCCATAGCTCATCGCAGTGTATCAGTAACACCCACTCAAATTACAGTATTGGGAAATACAAATAAAGCCTAATAATAACACTAATGTAAACTGGATCCTGCCCTATTTTTTTGTATGTTCAGATCAGTGTTAGACAAATAGAATGCACAGAACCTATCCAGACTTACAAGGAGTAACAAGAGGGTCCGTGTTGAAATCACGCCTGGATCCAGACCTCCAAAACCGCTCTGAGTGCAGCTTTAGCCGAAACCTGATGCCGGAACCCCCCCGTCTTGACTTATGAGGGTGAGGGGAGGTCAAATCCTGAATAGGACATCTGTACAGTGCTCATTAAATATTTCACCCCTCCCACTAGGGGTCTAAAATTCTCCTAGTATTGAATTGTGTTTCCTGAGGTTCTAGACCTGTACTGGGAGAACGCTGCGTGCGTCAGGTGCACTTGCATAATGCTGGCATTTTCTGCTCGCAAACAGTGCGTCTCGGAAGTCTGAATCCCATCCACAATGTCCTCTTTCCATGTTCCAGTCCAGATCTGCACACATCCATTTCCTGTCCACAGGGGAAGGAGAAATGAACAGAGACCCCAGCTATAGGAATCTGTCAGCTGTGTGAACGCACAAGTGGATATCGCAAGCCTACAATACAAATACATTTCAACCCTACCTTATCTTGCCCCACGTAAGGATAAACGTGCAGATAAGATAGTCATACACAAGGGCTAAACACAGCCTTTACCGTACAATTTGCATAGAAAGGCCAGTCCACAGAGCGTATAAAGTGCGCGTAGACTTCTGGACAACCGATGTACGGAAACAATATCCGTATGCAGCATTCCGATCCATAGCCAAGGGTTGTGGGCATGTGCATTAATGAAGGGGTGACTTATGCATGTAAGCTGGGGTAAATCACCTATCATTCTGAATTCTGGACCAGGTCCATTAAGGGGAAAAAAAAACACAATCAGAGTTAAGCTGGGTACATACTGGGATTGTAACAAGGGTACTGTGACTACTCCCGACTCTGCCCCTGATCTTTGTACTGTCCATATGAAACGATTCCCTGCTGGATCGTTCAGTACTCAGTGTCATGTGACACAAGACCGCCATCCTCATAAATACATTTCTTTTTGTATTTTCCAATTCATAGAAGAGACTCTTAATATAAGGAACTTGTGTTACAAAACCTGCAAGCGGCCTCTTTATATTCCCTATAAAGCCTGGGAATGAGTAGACACACATAGATCTGTATAATGGACGCGATTCAGAGTTATGAATACGGGGAGTTTTCCATTCATTAGGGAAAGCGGGAGGTGTGTTCCACAGTGACCAGTTCCAGCAACTATGTCCTAAAATAAAGGACAGCTAGACTGCTGCTATGGGAAACATCTCCGCTTTTTATTTTTATGCCCCTTGTACCTGGATGGAAAGCGATCAGACAAACTATTCATTACACAATACTGTGCAAGTGAGGGGCTTAAATATCGCACCTGAAAATGTTACAAAAGGGAACGCTGTAGTAATTAGTTTCTCTGAGAATAATAAGGCTAATCTAAAAAGCATTGCACCAGTTGTGGCCATAGTGTGATTACTGGTCTGACGCACTCATAGTGATAGACTGTGATGCCATATGGGATGTTAATTCATTATGCCAAATCCAGAGCAAGGGAAGAATTTCCACACTGGAAGCATGGACTGTAGCCCCATCTCACCCACAATGCACTGCTGTCTGCTATACAAAGACCTGTCTACTACTCTGCTATGAGAAGAGCAAACTAAACTTTATGTTCTACTCTCATAAATCAAAGGAACCGCACAACAGGCTGATATGTCAGTGCTGTGTCTCATTATCCAGACACCTGACTTTCTCTAGCATAGACTGACTATAGACAGCCAGGGGGTTGATCCCTTTGGTGGAAGTAGAGATGTACAGATTGCAAAATGTTAAGGAGCAATGTCTATATATCAACCCAGGCACTAACAGTACAGGCTCTTCAGGTCTGCTTGCTGGAGCACAGAGGGTCATTACTACCACACCACACTAGCACTTGTGATTCTGTGAGGAGACCTGGAAAATATGCACTGTCAGTGCTCCCTGAGGACCAAAATTGGTAAAAACTACTGTAACTTAACTAAAAGCTCCCAGCAGCAGCGCCCCATAAGTGGGACAAGTTTCTCCTGGGGAAAGGTCCCAATATAGGCGCCACACACCACTCCTGTTGAGAAAGATAATCCTGGCTGAAGAGGGAGGAGCTGCAGAGGTGACAGGAGGCCTTTGCAGCTGATTGGTTGTATGACCCTCCTGTCAGTCTCAGCATGGATTGGCAGGCTACAGTGCCTCCTGTCAATCATGGCAGGCTGTAAAAACTCCAGTCAGTAGTGTGTGGATCCTCTATCTCCTGGCCGGATTTCCCAGTCCCTCTGAACCCATAATTGCCAGAAACTATATCAGTAATATAGTAATGCAGAATACAGAGCTTTTATTAACGTATTACTGCTCTACATACCGAAAATTCAGTCAGATAGATGGAGAAACTCCGGCCAGGAGATAGAAGTACAGGTCCGATAATTGTAATTGCCCGTACGCTACACAATATCAAGAACTTGAGCCCGATATATTTAAAACATACCATAAAAGATCAAATAATCAGACCCGAGTATGTCTATCCTGACCAATTACTACAGTGATAACGGCCGAGAACTCATGATAACTGTAAGATCGGGCTCTGCTGTCATATGGCCCTATGTCATAAGTATCATCGCTGTGTGGATCAACAGGAACGAGCTCCAATTAGTAATAACGGATTCACACGCATGAGCAGTGTCAAAAAACAGCCACAGTTCAACTGAAACATATGGAGATTTAGGTTGGAAATTAACACAGAGTCAAACAGGAGTGTTGGCATGAGATGTGTTTAGTCCTCCTGTAACACCATGAATTATTCATACTTTATTTTAAATAATGAATGCCTTTGACAGCAGACAGAGCCACTAATTAGGAGCAGTGAAGAGGACACAGACTTCCTGCAGGCTGCCGCTACTGTTCTTGCAGGTGACAGAGCAGCAACTAGAGCAGTGTTGGCTAACCTGTGACACTCCAGGTGTTGTAAAACTACGAGTTCCAGCATGCCTTAACTGCAAAAGCATAGTGGATACCTGACAGAGCATGATGGGAATTGTAGTTTCACAACAACTGGAGTGTCACAGGTTAGCCATCACTGAACTAGAGGAAGCTGTATCCCAGTGATTTCCCTTAGCTTTTTTTTTATTTTTGTTTCCTTAGTTTTTTTTTTTTTTTTTTTTTTTTTTTTTTTTTTTTTTAACGGCCCGAAAAACTCTGTTTACAGTTTTTGATCAGGAAAACAGCTCTGAGGCATATGCGCTTGTAAAAAAAACAAACCAAACAAAAATGTATCTCATAACAGCCTGATCTGGAATGCTGTGTTCAGTTCTTTAGGTCATAAAAACATTAGAGACTGTGCAAAGGAGAGTAACTAAAATGCTGGCCTCTATCACACAACAAGAAAGACTAGAGGAAGTAAACACGTATAGCTTGGAGCAGAGAAGGTACAGAGTGTGGGAAAGGGGAAGGGGGTGTATGATAGCAGCTTTACAGGTGCAGGAGGGTGGAATTTGTATTCAGTGGAAGAGATGTATTAGAACATAAGGGCATGTGTATAAACTGGAGCGTGGTGGGATTAAAAGGGTATATGCAGGAAAAACTTTACTGAATGAGGTGGTCGAGGCCAACATAATAACATAAGACAGTCTAAAATGGTTTAGAATAGATAAAAGGATATCTTAAACCAAACTACATTAAGGGTAAAAGAGGATTTAGGGTCAGGTTTTAAACAAACTGTGCAGACTGGATGGACAATATGACTGTTACCTGCTGTTGCTTTCTAATATTACAACAATTTAAATATAAGAATAAAATGAGCAGCCATATGTAAAAGAAATAAGGCAGCATAAAGAACCTGTGCGATGCCACAGCAAGCACTGAAAATGTGGGAAAGACTTTGATGGAGCAATCCACATGGCTTGCTATACTTTGGTGCAGCCAACATGAATAGCCCCATCTGTCACAGCAGTGTCAGCAATTACATTGCCAACAAATAAACCAAATCACTAAACTCCAGTAATAATTCAGCACAGAGCATCAACTGGCAAAGCAAATGAGAACCTGGCTCCTAATGTTGCTGTTACACGCAGGCTGTTAGAGTGGAAACTCTATGCTCCAACCAGACAGAAAAGTGCAGGAAGCACTCTCACAAATAAAAGGGGGTTTCCATCACACTTCCAAACCATGTAATGTGATTTCATAGAATAGTCCTAGCAACACTGCCATTAAGTAGTCGCTAACTATAACCTTCTAACAAAAATGTTTGATACACACATTTGCATATACAACAAGCCACCAGCAACAATAAAGACCTTTCTGTTAAGATGGTCTTAACTCAACAGTGAAAGTCCCTACATTGGGTCATAAATCATGTTTTTATACTAACTCCACCTAGAAGAGCTAAAGAGCCAAGTCCCCCTTAAAGCCTCCATAATAGCTTTTGTGGAACACCACCCCCTGTCAGATGCTGATCCCATGGTGCATATGGCCATGGGTTCAGTTCACTGTCTTCAGCTCTGTTGGACATGTTTCCCATATGGTCATGTGGTACGGATGAATGGAAAATATCAGGGGTCTATATATAAAAAAAAAAGGTAGAAAAGAAGCCCTGACAAAGTTGGAGCAAAACACATCAGCTAAGCGTTTGCCATGTCTGCAAATTAGCCAATTCATCCAAGTATATCAGTATTGTATGGGGTGCAAGAGGCTGACCGTTTTCTTGCTATTTGCTACCTGCAAGCGAGCCACGGATCTGAGAATTTACTCATATGTATCGGTATCGTAGTGCCTTCAAGAGTAACAGATAGGACTCCCTAGGGAGCGAGCGCCACCATGAAGTGGTTTTATTATAGTTTTATGTTATATTTTAGCCTTAGGGTTAGCGATTGCAGTCAATCATTATTTATTGCTCTCTGGTTACACTGTATGCATATCAGACTGATGATTACTTTCTACACATTCTGTCCAACTCATCTATTAAGCAATTTTGATATTTCATTAATGTTGTGTATTTTACAATTATAAGGGGGGATTGGCAACTGTTAACAAAAAAAAAAAGCCAATTTTATATTTGTTTTCTTGCACTGTATTTCTTTTAGAGTAATATTTAACTTTTTCAAATCATCATAGTAAATGTAATAGGATAAAGTTTTGAGATAGTCGGTGCAGTTTTCTTTTACAAGCGATCAACAATGATAAGGGATTTAGATATGTATCAACGGTTAAAGTTGCACCCTCCTGCTGTTACTGTTATAAGTCATTTGGATTGTATTAGGGGTTACGCTGCTTGCTTGTGTGGAGCAGCATTGTGTGGAATGTGCAGCATTCTCTTTTCTTGTTTAATTTATGTAAAGTTATAATCGAGGCGTAATAAATGAGCCTCAGAATATAACGTTCAGAGATAAAAATAACAGAAAATTAAAATATTAGACTCAAAGATTACATTACTTTTTCTGACAATTGGGAGCAGGGTGGACAATTGGGAGCAGGGCCCTCCCACCCATTCTGTTACTCTTAAAACTTGTCATATAATAATTGTTTAAAATGTTAAAGGGATACGCGATATGATGACGTTATACCAAATCCTGTGAATATATAAAAGGACTGCTGACACTGCTCGACTCTGAGGCTACAGCGCCGACGTCATCTCTATAGTAATGTCCATTATGGCAACCCCTGCGCCAATGCAAACATCTGTCCAGCCAATCCAATGCAATGTCCGGTCTACCCTGATGCCTCGTCTATTTATACGTGAAAACTTGAGCAGAAGTCTATGAGATGGGTCATGTGACGTCATACATTAAAGAGTGGACAAAGTTCTAGATTAGAGTGTCAGCTCTTTGTAGCAGTGCTCTCTCAACCCTGTATGGCAATGGGGAGGTGGAGGGACACCCCCATCCCACATACAGTGCAGGTAAATGGTAATAGCCACCACTGACAACTCCGCTCCTCCCTGACATCACTTCCCCGACAACTTCTTCGACAACCTCTGCTGACAACATCCGGGTTCTATCCGGGCGGCAACCCAACTACACAACCGAAAAAAATATTCATTGACACCTTGATGACTGCGCCCAGAAACCGCTGACAGGGTCCCCCTCACATCGCCAGCGGAGAGGACGGAGCTGACCACCCCCCTAGACAGGGCCCAGGACACCGGGACCACATAGCGGCCGCTCACTCAGCACGGTGACCCGGCCTCCACAGCGCCCGCAGAAGCCCCCTCACAAACCAGCGATCCCCCTACTCACCCGCTGCCTCACCGACTCCGCCACAACCTACAGACGCTGATCCCGAATGCAAGACGCCATCTTGTGTCACTTCCTCCTTCCTCCGTCTGACGGCGTCTGACGTCATCGCGCAAAATACACGTGACACGCAGCATCACTCAAGCGATGACTCCATGGAAACCGAAGAGGAGACATGGAGATATACACATTAACTGGAGAGGATGCATGGGGATATACACAGTGACTGGAGAGGATGGATAGAAGTACACACAGTGGTCTCTATTTACAAATATCTTTTTCATATGATAAAGCCCGTTTTCGTGTGAAAACGGGCTTTATCATATGAAATCAAAGAGTTAGCTATTTACAGTGCTATCATCGCCATGGAAACCATGGCGACGATTGCATTAAACACTGGAACACTGGCCCGCTCTAATGAATGCGGGCCGGTATTTACTAAGTGTCAGCGCAGATTTTAACAATCCGCGCCGACTTGTTATATGCCGCCATCTGAAGATGGCCTTAGGGTAAGTATTCCAGTGGTCTCCCGATATACCCCCCCTTTTCCTCCCCCTTATAGCTGTTATAAATAAATTTTTATCAAATAAACATATTTAATAAAAAAAAACATAAACAAACTGAGAACGAAGCTTTAAAACTTACCTGAACAGGCGCGCGTCTGTCTCTGATCCCGGCGCATGTGTTTTGGAACTTGAATTTTACAATGTCCCAAAAGGCAGCTACTGCGCATGCGCCGGGACTCCATAGCCGAAAGACTCGCTGACCATCGTGGGACCACGCAGGAAGGGTAAGTATTAGTAAATACTTGCTCTGATCCTGCTAGGCGAGGCGCAGCGAGCCTGGTTACTATCATTAGCGCATTGATGCGCTAATGATAGTAAATAGAGCCCAGTGACTGGAGTAGAAACAATGAGGTTCACACAGTGACTGAATAGGATGCATGGGGATACACACAGTGACTGAATAGGATGCATGGGGATACACACAGTGACTGAATAGGATGCATGGGGATACACACAGAGGGACCGATTCAATTGTTAAAAAATCCTTCGCCGGCGTATTTTTAACGCATTTTTTTATTTACCGGCGTTATTTTTTTTCTTATTCAATTCTTTTATTGCGTTAAAAATACGCCGTTTTTTTAACGATAAAAATCCGCACCTA
>WWET01007356.1:8575-22304 GCA_011038615.1 Limnodynastes dumerilii
CATCATGTGTCTCCACCCCCCAGTAATCCCATCATGTGCCCCCAGCTCCAGCCCCACTCCCCCAGGTTTTATTACCTTACAGGATCATCCGCTGAGCGGGACTGCGGTTTGAATATGAAGTCCCGTGGTGGCCGAGACTGGAAAATGAAGTCCCGCGGTCTGAATTCAGACTGCGGCTGAATGGCAAAATGGTACTAGTAGGCAATACAATATCTTAGCCTTGGTGGGTGCCATCCTGGCCAAGGGGTAGATAAGCCTCTGATTTTAACCAGTGGTCGAAGTGGTAATTTAGAAGTGGCGGTATGAAATTATTGAAATAATAGAAGTGAATGTGGGAGAAGTGACTGTATGGCATACCCCCATATACCCCCTCACTTCGAGCCCTGATTGTAACCCTAACCATCTGCTTCCCGAAACTTAACCTTAATCCTCCCCTGACCTTAACCATCTTCATAATGTAGCCTAAACTTAACCCTCCCCTCTCCGCTGCCTAACCCTTAACATCCATGTCCCACAGTTTAATCTAAATGCTATCCTCTTTGCAGCCGCTTAACTGGGTTCAGGAGGGGGTAAAGCAGCGGCAGCTACATCTCCTGCATCATCAATAAAGATCCTTTTACATGATTTTCATATTAGAAATTGTTTATAGAAGTGTTTTCACATTCTACAACATAAAAACAGGTAGCTCATCAATGAAATTGCATGAATTTAATCAAAACACAAAAATATAGCAAGAGCTTATAAAATGTTTGCTCAGTTTAAAGCAGTGCTCCTCAACCTTTTCTCACCAATGGCACACCTAAGCCATTCCCAGAATTCCGCGGCACACCAAAAGCAAAATATACAAAAAAGGCAGGAATTATATAACTAATTTAACTATGTTAGCCAGTAATCCCCATCATGTGTCTGCAGACTCCCCAGTAGCCCTCATCATGCATCTGCAGCCTCCCCAGTAGTCCCCATTCAAGTGTCTCCAGCTCTCCAGTATTCCCCAATCATGTGTCTGCAGCTTCCCCAGTATCCCCTTATTTCCTTAAGGGGCCAATGGGATAAGGAAGGGGTATTCGGAAGCCAAGGAGCTAAGTGAAAGGGAATATGACATCTTAAGTTTTCTAATTCGACTCACTCCTTGTCTTTGGTTTGTCTGGTCCAATCAACAACGCGGCTTAAATGGACAGATTCATAATAGGTGCGTAAATTTGTGAGCTGCAGTCCACTACTATATTTAAAAGCATACATTGCGTGTTGACTGCATCAAGGCCTCCTATTCTTCCAGATGAAACTGCGGCTCAGACGCTAAAACTCCAGAAAAAAGCAGGGACATGGATGGGGAGAGTTTCTAGAAGGTATAGTAATTTGAGTAAGTCGTTCATTTTAAGAATATTAAACTGGCCCAACCACTAATGTCATTTTTCATCAACAAACTGTGTATTACGTGCCGCTGCTAGAGCGGCGCGAGCTGCACTTACCTCCGGATCCCGTTACTGCCTTCCTCCTGTTGTAGCATGCCCGCACATGCCGCCAGCGGCATGTAAACAAACCCACGTGGCGGGTTGCCGCCGGGCGTGTGCCTTCTCCCTGCATCTTCTATCCTTCCCTGTTCTGGCTGCTGGCCAATCTGTGACCAGCAGCCTCTATTTGAATCCTCTGCTCCCAGCACTTGGCGCCGATTATAGCTTCTGTTCCACAGTGCTGTAGTCTGCTATATCGTGTGCCTAGGGCTCTTGCCTAGTGATCTGACCGTTGAGTGCCCTTTATCCTGACCTTATTCCTGCCTGGTTTATCTAGTGTGTCCAGTCCCTTTTTCTTCCTCCTTTGTGTATTTATACTCTTCCATTTGCCTGCTCTTTTCCCTGGAGTGTATGTCTATGTTACCCCTTCGGGGGTCCCGCTTGATGTCTGTGCGTGTGCGTGCCCTTGTCTGTCTTGTCCTGCCCTGTGAACCATCTTTTGTCCACCGTACCTTGTTCAGTGTTAATTGTCTTCCGTCGCAGATCAGTTCCTTTCCGACCTGCCCTGCTCCCTCTTTTCTTGAATCCATCTCTCGCCCGGTTTGGGTACTCACCTCTGGTGTCTTATTTCTCTTTTCCACAGGTCCGGTGCAACGGGGTACAACCAGGTTATTTGGCCGCAGCCAAATCCTTTCCCATCATCAGGGGCTCTGGTGAAAACCTCCTGATAATAAAGTTCCCGTATCCCGGCAGTCAACACGGTCACGCTACCTCTTTCTCCGGTGGTCACCCCGGTACTCACCGAGGTAATCCCGAGGTAGCACACCAATTCACTGATCTCTCCACGACCACTCCGGTTCTCATCCTGATAAACCCGGAGAGTCGTAAACCTCTGTTCGGAGTGTCGTAACACTCTGTTTTAATTTGCCTGACTTCTTCCTATTTCTCTCTGTCTCTCTCTCTCGCTCTCTCTCTCACTCTCTCGCTCTATATGTCTATCTATCTATCTATCTATCTAATCTATCTATTATCTATCTATCTATATGTCTATCTATACAAGAAAAAGGTGTGGTGATAGTATCAAGGTGCTGGGATAAATCTCAATTGGAAGTGTCAGAAAAAACTAACTAACTATTAAGTTAATAGATAAAAACCATTGAATAGTAAAATATGCCAAATTAAATAAAATGACAATGATCGTCTTATAGGCTGTAAGCCCAATGAGGGAGAACAGTAAGGGCAACAGTAAATCCTGTAAAGTTTCTTTTCTCCCAGTAATGAGAAACATAAAAGATAGAAACAAAAGAAATATAATCAGTACATGATACACATATGACATATAAAATGACAACAGAACATCATACTAGGGAACGGTGGAATAAGGCAGCAAGGGGTAGCGCCGTGAGATGAAAAAACCCGGGTATCGGTGCTCACATACACTCTCGCTAGCGGGTCCCCGATGATGACGTCCGTGATCAGCTGGCCGGTATTGACGACGCATTTCAGGCTGTACTCAGCCCTTTCTTAGAGTCTAGACTGGCATTGGAGTCCTCCGTCCTTTATCACTGGATGGCTGTGGTGATTGGTTCTCCTTCCTGGACGTTAATTAGTTGGTTCACATTAAAAATTACACTACTTAAAACTTACACTACTTAAAAATGCCTTTACTGACATTTCCAATATAATATAAAAACCAAAATGTATCTCGGGGGTAACAAATCTCCTCATATAAGATCATATATAGGTTTTACCATTCTTATAGGGACCATGTAGCAAATATCAACCAAAAGATACAAAGTGTTATAATGTGTACCAAAATTGCCACGGGGCAAATAATTAAATAAATATCTAAAAAACATTTATCAAAACATTATTAATACATAAAAATAGTGATAAACATATAAAAGCATATTATTACAATGGTCAAAAACATATTCATGTGTTCAGTGATACATCCTTCAAAGGACCCTGTCCTAAATACCAACTAAGATAAATGATCACAAGTGCAACAGTGACTATAAATAATCCAATACCTCCAGTATGTAAAACATGGTGCAATTAATTACGTAGGTGTAGGAATACAAAAAACTTGAAACATAACATATCACATTAAGTAATCAAATTAATAGTATAAAATAGTTGAAATATATACTATATTGCATCGTAAATAAATAGTTACATTTATAAAGTGCAAAAAGTATCATACATTGGACAAAACTAATAAAACCCTAGAATTATCCTAATGGATAATAAAAACATACAAGGGGGAAATAGGAGCTAAAATAAATCCAAATGCGTTCTTAAGACTCAGATATTATCTGATGGACTACTCAGAGTATGTTAAATGATATGAGTATCAACCTAATTGGGTCTTAGTACACATATAAAAAACCATATTCCCTATCTAGACCATACAGCTAATGAAATGTGACTAAACAGTGGAATAGGAGTAAATTCTAGGTATTCCAATCATAGGTAATAGGTAAAATAAATGGAGGGGAAATTAAAAGGATCAACAAGATCGAACACAGGGGAGTTTAAAAAAGGATTCTTGTATTAGAAATCCTTTTATATTCAAAAACCTTACTGATGGACTAGGGGGATGTGGAAAGTAATCCAGACCATACAACAATAAAGAATGGATGATAAGATCCCTGGCATGAACTCGGAGTGACAACAAACGTATGGTTCACCACTACTTACAGCACCTGGTATTCCCTGGGTGTCACCTACCTTGGTACTGGCCGGGCCCACAGAGTTTTGCTTCCGAGATCGGATGGCTTCGGGAGCTTTCAGAGTGGTATGACTGTATGTGATACGTTTATCCACACTGTACACTAAACCAAGTTCACTTACCTTTGGGATCAATTTTATAGGACATTACAGAAACCACTTTAATTCAAAATCCTGATTGAGTCCCCCAGGCTCCATCGTATTGAAATCAAATATATAACGCATCTCTGCTTTCGCTAAGGCAGACAAATGATCCCTTTTTCTCCAACTGGCTTGGACCCGCCGGACACCAAGAAAACTAATTAGATGTACAGGGTCACTATTATTATACATATGTATTTTTGCAGTCTCTTGTTTGGTACAGTTCCTCTTAATCAGGAGGAACTGTCCTTTCGGGATATTATCAAGCCATTTCCTATGATGGTTACTGGTAACGGGATATGTGAATTTGTGTCTGTTTGTTTGACAAAATTCTGGGTTAGAATCATATTATTTTCAATGTAGATTTCAAGATCTAAAAAATTCACACACTGGGTACTAATATTAAAGGGCAAAAGTATATTAAGCTCATTTGAATTAAGTAATGAACAAAAGGTTTCTAGACCTTCATCCGTTCCCCCCCAGATGAAAAATACATTATTTATATAACATTTCCAGAGCACCAGGTCTGCTCCGCTTGGGATAGAATGGTATCCTCCAAATTCGCTAAGAAGATATTTGCATAGCAAGGAGCGAACCTGGTGCCCATAGCTGTGCCCCGTTGCTGTACAAAATATTGTCCGTTAAAGTTAAAATAATTATTAGTGAGGATAAATTCAATTCCTTCTAATAGAAAGGACTTACCAATATCACTAAATTGAAAATACTTCTCCATAGCCTTAATGCCCTCATCATGCCCTCATCATGTGCAATTATTGTATATTATTGTATATGATGTGACATCTGATGTAACAAGTTTATACCCCTCTTTCCATATGGTGTTTTTAATAATATTGATGACATCAGTAGTATCTTTAAGGAATGAAGAGATATGTTTCATCAGTGGTTGTAGGTATTTGTCAATATACATCGAGAGGTTTGCTGTCAGAGAACCCGTGCCCGCTACTATGGGTCTTCCTGGTGGTTGAGATAAACTGTTATATACTTTGGGCAAAGTGTACATAACTGGGATAACAGGTACTGATGTATATATAAAATCTCTTTCTTTTTCTGTAATGGTACCCTTATCATAATGCTTTTTAAGCATGTTCTTAAGTGAAAGGGATAGTCTAATGGTAGGGTCAACAGATACTCTTTTATATATGGAAGTGTCCATAAATTGCCTTTCTATTTCATCATGATAATCCACTTTATTCTGAATGACCACACCTCTACCTTTATCGGCGGGTTTAAGTATAATATTTGAATCCTCCTGTAGGGTCCTTAATGCTTCCAACTTTAGTGAGATTCCGAATTTTACTTATTTCAGATTTCCTACCAGTATGTTTTTTATGTTGTTTTACATTTAAAAGATGAATGTCCTCTGTGACCATTTTTTCAAAGGTTTCCACATAATTCCCATGTTTAAACCTGGGAAAAAATGTGGATTGGGTCTTAAATTCATTCACTCCCTGTATGTTACTATCAGGTTTATCCTTAAAGAATGTTGTGAGGGTCATCTTCCTAATGAATTTTTGGACATCAATAAAGGTGTTAAATGGATCACATTGATTAGACGGGGCAAATTTTAACCCTTTTTGTAGAAGGGATGCTTCACCTTTTCTAAGGGTATGGTTACTTAAATTGAAGACTTTGGTGTCCAAATTACTGGGCTCCACAAGTGTTCCAAGAGGTGAAATTTCCTGGTAGGACTGGGATTGGTCAATGGGGGTCTGAGGGATTTCACAGATTTCTTCTTCATTTTATAAAACTTTTTACGTTTGTCAATATTATCCCCTCTTTTACCTCTCTTGATGTGTTTCGGATCATTTATTATGGTGACCTCCTCTTGTTCCCTTGGAACTGATCTAAAAAATGTCCCCTACTGTCTATATCCCTCAATACTTCAAATCTGTTTACATCTAAAAGGGGTGATCTTTCTCTCTTTTTATAATATATTGGGGTCCTCTTCCTCTCATCTCTACTGTATACCTTTTGCCATTCATATTGGTCCTTATAGTCTCTCCTTTCTTGGTGGTATTCCTTCCCTCCCCTATATTGTCAGTAATAGAAATTATCATGATCTTTAAAATCCCTCAAATCCCTATACTGGATTCTCTCTCCATCTCTCCTATATTCTCTTATTTTCTCATATCTTTTATAATCTCTCTCTCTAAATTCCCTTTCCCTAGACGGTCTTCTTGCTGATTAATATCGGCCTTCCTCTCTATTCCTCTCCTCCCTACAAGGTGTAAAATCCGTTCTTCTGGATCTTGACCTAGAACTATCACATTGTTTAGATTGTCTCATTCCCTCTGTTGTTTCTTCTTTCCATTTTTATTAGTGTTCCTTGTATCTTTTTTTATTATTCACTTCTTTTAATTGGGTATAATCAGTAGGTTTGGGATTAATGTCTCCTCCTAAGTCTGTCTTCCCTATCCCATCTCTCCTTAATTTACCCCGTTTCTTTTTAATAATTTCTTCTTCCTTTTTATCTATTTTAATTAGAATGGCTGTTTCTAGGGCCTTATAGTCTTCTAAGTCTTTAAATGGTGTAATGAGTTCTCTAAGTGTATTGATTTGTTCTCCTACTGTTTTAAGGTGTGTCCTCCTATCTTGTATGATGAGCTTCATCAGAGAAATGGAACATGATTTTAAGATCGTGCTCCAATCCCGTGAGAACTGCTCATCACTTGATTTAAACGATGAATTCTTTTCAATAAGAAGAACATTGGGAATTGTACTCTCTGCTATATATTTCTCTATCTGTCTGTCTGTCTACCTATCTATCTATCTATGTTACATGGCAAAATAATTGACATCACTGTCCCTCCATGCCATGCCTAATGTAAATGTAATGTAATGTAAGACACTTCAGGGGTGTGTATGGGTAGAGGCATGTATTATACGAGCTGGCTGAGTGTGACCCAGAAATTGTTTCCGGACCAGATCTGGATGCTGCCTGCTCTATGCTCCAGATACATGGAAATATTTGCACTTGATAGGGGTCATGTCTGAGCGCAAGACGTATCTATCCAGATCAATGTATCTGCGCATTTAAAGGCACGACTGTTATACATTATAAACACAGTATTGAACATTTGTGTAATCCTTACATTGTGAAAGCACAAAAACACTTCCAAACTGTTATAAATTAGGCCACATAAATGTTAGTTTTTGAAAACATCCATGACACCCATTACATCAGTTGTATTAAATAATGATTGTGTTCTACAGTTTTACATAAGGCTTTGTATTTCATTTTGTTTTTCTATGTTTTTCAAAACATATTACATTACTGTATTCTCAATGCATCCTACAGCTGAAAACGATGGTCATACATGACATTGCATAGTATAAAGCAGGGTAACATTGTAAGCTGTTTTTTTAAACAATCTTTTCCTTTTAAGTCACATGTCATATAACAGCTGTCCACATACATGTGATAGAATATTACCCTACTGATTGCATACGTGTGCAGAGGGATCATGTCTTCTATGAATTGTATGCAGACTGAAGATGTTCCAGCTCCACTAACACGATCTAGCCTATCAACTGCTTCCAAAATCAGAACATGTCATGTAATTATGATATTTTGTGTGCGTCTCTGGATCAGGGCATTTGTGGTCTATGTCCCATAGCGACTTACTCAATTACCAAACGTTTCCCTGACTGCAGAAAATCATTGGTATCAACACAGTATAAATGAAATCCTCACAGCTTCCTGTCACATATTATTCCTGTAAGAACAGATGACGAAATATTCTAAATTCATTCAAGGTCTGTTGATAATAGATAATACTGTTTAAATATATATTCCTTATCTTTTAAACATTGTGCCTGATTGGATAGTTGACTGTATATAAACCAAGCAAATGCTTCGTAGTTCACTTCACTAACAGCAGAAATACCGCCATGGCAATCCTTTGGTTTCTGTCCTGCTTTGCTCTGCTAGAGCTTAGCTATGGTAAGTAACATATGATGACTAGATGAAATGTTTTCTTGGGATTTAGTGGTTTCATGTAACTGTATCTGTTCACCTTCCCTTCAGGCTGTGGTGTGCCAAGCATCAGGCCTGTTGTTTCCGGATATGCCAGGATTGTGAATGGAGAGAATGCAGTTTCTGGTTCTTGGCCTTGGCAAGTGTCTTTGCAGGTAAAGTAACATTACAGATTATTTGATATTTGGCTAAATATAGTTCCCAAATTCAGTCATGCCATTAGATGAATGTTAAGAAGTGAAATCGAATTATTAATAATCATTAATTGCTTATGAAACAGTTTTATATTCATAAAAAGCGACATTTTAATGCAACAGAAAAATATATTATAATAACACAAGCCATAACGCCGGTCTAATAATATCCATCATCTATACAATGCATAGAAGCATTTATATAAATGATGCAAAAACATAGAAATGTCTGATAACTGCACTAGTCGTTATCTCACCCTACACTGATCGTGTGGGTATGTATAAGAAAACATGTGACTTTGGTCCAGATCCAGACCCCCGCGCGCACGCAAGGTGTAGGTATGCACACATAGCAGGGAGTGCACAACTCCTTGACTCCCCACAGTCGGTAGTAATTTGGACACTTATGTGTGCAGATTCCTACCTTAAGAAAATAAGGAAGATATAAAAGAGTTGAAATTTATTAATACGCCAAATAAATTAACAATAAAAAACAATATAAAATAATAAGATAGGTACAGAAACTGACACCCAATAGTATATATAGCCAAAGGCTAGGATATATGCAGGATAAGAATCCTAACAGGAAATACACATATAGTCCATTTCATTCAAATAGAAAAAATTCCTGAGCTCAGAATCAATTGAAAAATATGATAAGGAACGTTCCAAAAACTTCAAATTAAAAAGTAACAGTAAATCGTTTCCTTCCTGTAAGATAAAAAATACACTTAGACTGCCCCACTTAATAGGCTTGCAATATCATGAGAATTTCCAAAAAATCTAAAGTCCCGCAAAAAGAACTGGCACAAGCTGCTGTAATATCTTGAATAGTGAGCTGCAGAAGGTAGTGTAAAGCATAAATATGCTTTCTACTCACATATATGGAGATAGGTGTCCAGAGTGCAGATGTATCTAGCTGTTGTCGGTAGACTCAACCAATAGCGGGAGTCCACCCGCACGTCTCCTCTTATGGAGTCTCCTCTGTATCCAGGCTGTGAGTAGTATTAGCCTTTAGATAGAGTCAGCTTAGTACGTGGGCTCCGAAGCAGAGCTAATAGCCTGTTATGCAGTGTGTAGAATCCCCTGGACGGGAGACAATTCTCAAAGGTTTGATGCAGTGGCAAAAATATTAAATGTAGCTCACAGTGTAGCAGGTGAGAACTCCTGTGCCGTCAGACTCAGTCCACATTCATAAATAGAAGGAGGATAAAAACCGGGGTGCAGTAATAGACTTAATGTTAAAAAAAAAATAAAAAATCAATGATAAGTATCCAGCCTTAGCTAGGGCATCAGAACTGTAACTCAGCAGGCTCCTACGCGTTTCTAAGATGTGGTTTCGTCAGAGAGCATCTGGGATATAGCTGGAGGTGTGTATTCTTAATGTTGTTCTCACAGGTGTTTTAAATTCCAGATAATCAGCTGGGAAGTTACTAAGTAACCATATGCTGCTTTAATCAGACGTCAAGATATATTTTTGTATATACTCTGTAACAGTAATAAGAAAATAGCAACATATCTAGCTAATTTATAAACAGAGTATTTTTAAGAAACACTATTATAAATAATTAAATAATAAAAACATAAAGACAAAACTCAAAACATGGTGACTTTAGTGAGCGACCTAGCAAATATAAATAAACTACAAAACTGCAAATACTCCATAATAACATCAAGGAATTTATTCATATATATAATAAATAATAATATATGTAAAATATAAAGAAAAGATAGACGATAATCTGTTCACATACGTGATAATAACATTCCATCATGGCGACGATTTTAAAGGGGAACATACTTCAAAAATTTCAACCATATATAAACTAAAATAAGGAGAGTAAAAGAAGAAAAGGTAAGACGGGTGGCGAACCGTCAAGTGAAAGATCAGAGAAGAAGAAGATTATAGATGAAGAGATAGAAAGAAAGAGGGAGAATCCAGGGTAGACTCATTCAGGCCTGATTAAAGAAAGTGGGAATAGAGGCCCCAAAGTGGGATGCCCACGGCTCCCATATCTTGTAAAAAGATTTAGCATTGTCATGTAGGATACACGACATAAATTCCATTTTATATACCTACCAAACTTTGTCAAATACGTTCTGCAATGTAGGCACTCTCGATTGACGCCACAATGACGCCACCAAACAGGTAACCGCCGATGTAAGATGAAGAAATAACTTATTCTGACATTCCGTCACTCCAGGAACATCCAATGGGAGTAAGAAATATTGCGGGAGAAACGGAATATTAATTTAAAGTAAAGTAGATATGAATTCATGTATCTGAACCCAGAGTGCTCTGATCTTGGGGCACGACCACCAAATATGGATATACGTTCCGGTGTCCCTCTCGCATCTCCAACAGGTATCCGAGACTGGGGAAGAAAATTTAGCCAACCTGACAGGTACCAGATGCCATCTGAGTAACAATTTATACCTGTTTTCTTTTATGCGGGTACAAATAGAGGTGGATGCTATGGCCTCTCTAACTCCCTCCCATTCCTCCGCATCCAGCAGACTTCCGAACTCCCTATCCCAAGCCAATTCATGTGTATCCTGATTCTCCGTTATATTTGGAGTCCACATCGGATATAATTCAGAGATAAGACCCCGGAAAGTAGAGCGCTTCCTACACAAGGTTTCGAACGGTGAAAGGTTACGGCTTGTCATAACCATTTTAATCGATAAATAGAAGTGCCTAAATTGTAGATACTGGTAAAAGCATTGGTGCGGGATCCAGAGAGTTTCCCTAAGCTCGGAAAAGGACGGGAATGCAGGGCCCTTGATTAGATCATTTAAGTAATGTATACCCTGTGCTATCCAGAATCCAAATGCCGCAGGGTTGCATCCAGGGAGGAAATCAGGGTTATTGTATAGAGGTATAAGAGGGCTAGGCAAAACAGAGAGTTGGTAACGACGTCGTACATTATCCCACAAGGTCATATAATGGTTAATAATCGGGTGATGAGAAATCCCAGAAGGGCGTGTCGATCTAGGTAACCAGAGTACTGAGGCCATAGAGGTCACCCCAATACATTGCGCTTCCATATGTGGCCATTTTTGGTTAGTGATTGGTGAGTTCCATAGTACACACTGGGCCAAATGAGCTGCTATGTAGTAACGTCGAAAATCTGGTAAGCCAAGTCCTCCTCCTCTGGTCGCTGGTTTCAAGCGGACCCTCGGTCGTTTGCCCCGCCACACAAATCTAGTAATATGAAAATGTAATGATTTGAAGACCTGTAAAGGGACTTGGACCGGGAGGGCCTGAAATACATACAACAACCTGGGTAAGATATTCATTTTGATAGATACGATACGACCCATCCATGAAATCAGTAATGGATCCCATCGTTCCAGGTCTTTTTTAATCTGGGTGAGGATTGGTGGGTAATTGGCAAGATAAAGCTGGTTATACTGTTTGGTTAAATAGATCCCCAGATTTTTAATTTTCTTCCGCCCCGAAACAAATGGAAAAAAACATTCCAGGTGCTGACACATATCAGGGGTTAAGTAAAAATCTAAAACCTCTGTTTTGTGGGGGTTGATTTTGTAACCAGAGTAATTACCATATTCCTCTATTTCCTTCAACACCACCGGCAGAGAGGAGGAAGGATCACATATAGATAGTAAAACATCATCAGCATATAACATAACCTTATAGGCCGATGGACCCACCAATATCCCGTGGATATTTGAGTTTGATCTAATGCGTACTGCTAAGGGCTCAATTACCATTGCAAAAATTAGGGGAGATAAAGGACAGCCCTGCCTTGTTCCATTAGTAATTGCCAGAGGGGTAGAAGATATCCCATTTATCGTGACAGTCGCAGATGGGGAGTCATATAGTGCCAGTACCCCTTGTAAAAAGCGACCCGAGAAGCCCATCGACCGAAGTACTCCACGTAGAAAAGGCCAGGACACCCGTTCAAAGGCCTTCTCGGCGTCCAAGGCCATAAGGGGATTTTTGGTCTTGAATAACGTGAATCAAGTCCACGGCACGTCTGGTATTGTCCAATGCCTGCCGCCCCAGTATGAACCCAGTCTGGTCAGGGTGAATCAAATGTGGAAGAACGGGGTTAGATGCAAGGCCAAAACCTTAGCGAAAATTCTCAAGTCCACATTTAATAATGAGATAGGCCTATAATTACTACACAATGAGGGGTCTTTGCCTTCTTTTGGGAGGACAATGATATTTGCTAGGGTAGAGTCCCGGGTAAACCGGGAGCCGTTCAAAATTGCATTAAAATAGTCTACCAAAAAAGGGGCTTAAGTGGAAGCATATTTCTTATAGTAATTAGTAGTGAAGCCATCAGGGCCTGGGGCTGAAGAAGCTCGTAGGGATTTAATGGCACCTAACAGTTCGTCTGTCGTGATTTCCTTATTAAGGGAGGTTTGTTGAGAAGGCGAAAGAGAAGGAAGATTCAGAGATTCAATATATGTATTTAAATCATCGGCTGGAAGCTCCGGAGAAGATTCAAACTCATTTAAGTTATACAAATTACTACAGAAATCCTTAAAAATTTGAGTCATTTGGAAAGGGTCAAAAGTAGGGGAGGACTCAGGGGATGCTCTCAGTTCATTTATCATAGACAAGGCTTGTTTGTTACGCAATTTGTTGGCCAATAAAATATCCGCCTTGTTAGATTTATCATAGTACATTTGATGCAGCTTTTTAAGGGTAAACGCGGCCCTACGGGAAAGAATGGTGTTGATCTGTCCTTTAAGTGACGAGAAATGTGCTAATAGAGTTTGGTTAGGGGATGTTTGCAGTTGGGTTAGCAAAGAGGCCATTTGAACCTCAAGTGTAGAAAGAGTGAAAGCAGCGGATTTACGTAATGCTGAAGTCTTGCTAATAATATAGCCCCGAATCGTGGCTTTATGAGCCTCCCATAGTAACCCTGGGAAAATCTCGTCAGACGTATTGAGTTCAAAATAAGTCTGTATGTTTTCCAATAGAGCGATGCGGGATTCAGAGTTTAACAAAAGCACATCGTCCAAACGCCATCTATGCGTTTTTGGGTAGTGTCGGAATAAATCACACGTACAGGAGACTTCAGCATGGTCTGTCCAAGATAATGGGGAAATATCAGCTGAGCCTATGGTATGGACCAAAGAGTAAGAAACATAAAGCATATCTATTCTAGTGTGACATTTGTGCGGGTTGGAATAATGGGTGTATCCCCTGGCATCTTGATTTTTAAGGCGCCAGGTGT
>WWET01007357.1:0-14153 GCA_011038615.1 Limnodynastes dumerilii
CTATATAGCGCTGTATAGCCAGACAGAGTGAGAGGACATAGCGCTGCAGCCTGTCAGCGTGTGGGGTTCTGAAGTGCTCTGCCCCCTGTCCATGGTAATCTTGAATGATTATCGTTTTTTGTTAGAAAAATCGTCCTGTGAGTGGACATTTATGATAATCATTTAAGATTCCCATGCGATGAGATAGTCGGGGCAGAGCGTTTTTGTAACATTACACCATAGCGATGTTTGGCCCAATCCACGATAATCGCTCTAGTGTGTGGCCAGCTTAAGAGTTTTAATTCCATCATAATTATCCTGTCCATAAAGTTGAATTTGCAAGATCTACTTACAAAAACCATTTACTATTATGGGCAACACCTAGACTTCCTCTTCTCTATTAAGGCTTCAGTAAAATGATTCTTCAGTGTTAATGGTTAAACATTAAATCTCATTAGAAATAATTTGTTTTATATTAAACAAATGTTTTAAAATTTGATAGAATAGTTAAAAAAAAACAATTCAACATACTAAATAAGGGAGACCATTGTTATATTTACATCAACATGTTGATAGTTAAAAATAAAATAAATAAATAAAAAGGGTTGAGATGAAATTAGAAGTTTAAATTATTAAAGTCAATGAATGAGACCTGAAAGCAGTCTGATTAGTAAGTAGTGAAAGACAGGGGTAGTGCCATTGCTGATTCATTATCACACCTCTGACCTCTGGATTGTGCCAATACATTTGTGTATACATTACTGTTCTTTAATGGATACAAAATCTTTTACAAAGGATATTGTAATATGCTGTAAGTAAATACCAACACAAGCTATGTTTTGTGATAAAGTACAATGAAGTATTGAATGTGATGCACATCTGATCTGAGAATAAAAAAAAAAAAAAAAAAAAAAAGTTTTAACAAATTAAAAAAAAAAGTTTATCAAATATAAAATATTCCTAGTTAATTTACTTATTTGTAATAAAGGCCATCATATACTTTTTATGGTATTAAATCTGTATCTACTTGGAAGAGATGGGGTCCCAAAAACATGAATGCACCAGACCCCAAGATGTCTGCCGAGTGAGACGCAAAATTTACAACAAAATAAATCCTATAAAAATAACACATCAGACACCAATACAGAGCTTCTCTATAGAAAGATTCCCCATCAACAAATAACATTTTTCTACTGCATCTACTAACTAATGTGCTGGATTTCAACTACACAAAAATACACCACATTTCAGTTTATATGATAATGGAAAAACATATAAAGTCATATTAACATGTGATACCAAAATATTTATATAATAAATTTTCCCTGCAAACAGTACATCGGATAAATCAAAATGACATCCCAAAGAGACAATACATTTTACAGTGATCCACAACTAACACCCTACTGAATGTAGGTTTTTGGGAATACAAATAGTGAAAACCTAATTGATGGGAGAAAAAAAAAAAAAACACTGAGGATGGGCAAAAAAGCAAAACATAGAAAATGGATATACCACTAAATAATCTGAACTAGAAAAAGTTAAAAGTTAAACATTAAACCAGAAGCATAATTCTTTATTTTTTACACATGAAATCCCAGTTGTATTATAGAGTACCCATACAATGTTATTGTAAATGTACATTTTTCTTTGCAAGCAGCACAATACAATAGAATCCGTGTGATCAGGGTTAAGATATGGGAATCACCACGCAATAAAAACATTTTTTACCCCATTAAGGAAATGGACTGTGTTAAACCACTTAAATTAGTAGTTTGTGGTGGTGCTTTGTGGATTACATTGACATTCTTTGGTTAGAGGAACATGGACTTAGACCTTAGCGTTACATTTATATGTATAGTAAATATGAACCTACAGCTGGGAATTAGCATGAACATTGACTTCAGTTTTGTTACCCTAGAATCATGGTTGATAATATTCCTTATATGCTTGCCATCTTTTTAGAGTTTGTTGGAGAACATGTTGGTTATATTAATGCAGTTACTGCTACACTGCTGGTAATGTAAAATCAAATGCAGACTATTCCAAAAATATATTATATATATATTTTTTTTTTTATTTCCTTCAGACAATAACACAAATGTAATATAAACACAACTTTGTGTATATATAAATTTTTTTTATTAATAAATGTTACCTGCAATTATCAGAAAAATGGTTGGGTAAAAGTTTTGTGCCAAGAAGTGTACCCTAAAGTGTAAATGTCCCTTAGGGACTTCCAATGAAGCAAGGCGGGATTTCGTATTTTCTAAAATGTGTTGTATAATATCTACACACTATTGAAATTAATTATTTGTATACGTTTTACCAACATGAAGGAGATATTAAATAAAATAAAAAAAAAGCTCAAATTAAAGTGCAAAAATAAGAATTTACGAAATGTTAAAATTACCTCCAATCGAATACAACTTCTGGATGTGAGTTACTGAAAATAATGTATAATGCTCTATTATAAAATACATTTTAATAGCCATCACCACATACTCAACAATTCACACTCATTTAGCAATTTCTAAATCAGTTTAATATCTATGAACTCCTCTTTAGAGATCATTCATTCTTTAATATAGCACCAATAATTCTGCAGCATTGTACAGAGAATATTTCAAACATTCACATCACATTTATCTAAAATATTAACAAAAAAAATACTGGTTTGTACATTGTTACTCTTTGAAATGCTAATATTTAAACTAAAAATCAAACAAAAAAGCTATTTCTACCACGCTAAATTCTATAAACAGATCATCATTGTACAGAAGCTTATGATTACTGTGTATTACAAATTACAGACTATTTACTCACCATTGCAACACAATAATCACAGACAATGCTGCTTCAATATATAGTATAGTGTACAATACTTACTGCAACAAGCTCCTCCACAAAGACATAAACTACACATTTTATTTTACGTAGGTATGTGCATGTTAGATATAAGTACATTGCAAACAATTTTATAATTTGTGCGTTACATAATTAGCAATTTTAAAGCTCATAACACATTGTCCTCTCCCTGCCATGTATTGTGCTAAGTATCTATTCCCACAAGGTACACCACAATAGAGTCTTAATGATTGGACGGCTACAAGAGGAAATCACTTGCAATCTCTAAGTAACTTAAAGCCCGTGGTTGAACTCCCTATATAAGGTAGAAGCAGTTTCTATACTGTATTTCAGACAGTTTCATGTGGATGCATCAGAAGGACTTCTTCATATCAACATAGCAAGTTGAAGAAATTGGATCGCTCAGGCTGATTGACAGGAGAAGCATCTCCAAGCATACAGTTCAACTTGACAACTTCTAAGATAAGTGCATGCTTTAAATTTCATATTTAGCACAGTAACATGTACAATTCCAAGAAAGGAAGATTACCATTTAGAGATTCTATTTTTGGGTTCAGATTTCAGTTTTGAAGTCTCAAAAATTTGGTTAAATTTAAAAACAGTTGACATTTAATCTCTTGTACCAATCATAATAAAAAAAAAATTTATTTGGTAAAGGAAAACAAAGTTACCTAACATTTTCTCTCAAATAGCGGTTTTGCGATTCTAATCTAGTATAATCACACAGTTCTCAAATATGGAAGCCACTCAGGAGAATGAAATCCAGAAGATAATGGAGGATGATTTTGAACTAGTATCTTGGACAAGGAAGATATGGTCAAGTAATAATCATTTTACAGAAATCAATAGGTAACCTAATAGACATACATTATTTTTATAGGAAAAGGTTCTTGGACAGAAAGTTTTTACCAATAATAAAATTAAAAAGCGATTTTAAAAAAGGACTTTCATATAGTCATCTTGAAATTTTTATAGGGAATAGAAAAATGTAATTGAGGGAAAGCACAATGTCAATTACATTGTTTTATTAAACTTATATAATATATGGCACATTCTGTATAAAAATGATATACATTCTCATAAAATATGTTTTCCTGAAACTAGAAGAACCAAAGAGATAAAGCTTTCTTCCATGAGCTCTGTGTGTCCATTTCCTCTCCAGCTATGAGGGTATTATTGCCACACAATTCACCTTCTGTGAGTCTAAGGAATACTTTATAATGTCACAGGAGCTGGCACCAGCTTCATCATCCATGACCTCAAACAGGATTTAAGTAAATAAAATATATACATATTTAACACAGATCAGAACACTTTCTCTTTCCATACTAAAACTGCCCTAAATTTGCTGCTGGCACTGCTGTGTGCCTGGATCATACAGAGCACTGTCACCATATAACCTGGCTGCTCCATTGTATGGTATGGTATATATAGCACTTCCCCTTCTGTATCAATCCTCAATGTCTTATTGTAAGTCTGAGCAGGGCCCTCTTACCTACCCAGTCTGCCTGTTACTACCCAGTCTTGTTACAATGACTAAAATTCTATGTAATCTGATGGCACTATATAAAAACCTGTTTAATATATTAAAATTACTTTAAATGTGGAATGTGTTATATATTAAATTAAAGAACTGTGCTTTAATGTTTACTTCTACACATATTACAATTAATCCTAGTTTAAATATCAATTTGAGAAAGAAAAACCCTATAAAATGTTTAATACATTTTTTATGTATTTTAACCTGATAAACCCTTGTAATATTTAACATTTAAAAGTTCTATTAGAAAGTCAACATTTTGTTCTACAATATATACAATTAAAATATACCTAAAATTATGTATGGGTGGTGCAGTTGACCGGAGCTCTACAACATATACACAGTAAAGCATTGATGCACAGGGATTTACAAGCAGATAATGTCCTGCTAATGGATAGAGAATGCCACTGCATTAAACTCATTGACTATGGAATAACTCAGGTTGCAGGTACTCTTGTTCAAGCAATGTCACCAATCATACCGTACATGGCACCAGAACTCTGAAAAATGAAACCAATAGATTATAATGTCTTGGATCCCAGTGTTGATGTGTGGGCTGTAGGTATTATTCTCTGTGTGGCATTTACTGGATCATATCCTTGTTAGAGATCTGTGGATGAAGATCCATTATTCTAGGAGTTCCTCACTTAGAAAAGTGCCACAACCCACTCCACCTCCATCTTATTCAAATTCAGTAAGTCCCAGGGTTTTTATAATATGTTTCTTGCCAAAGGAGCCTACAACATGAAATCCAGTAGCTGTTGTACTGGATTACCCTGAGTTTCAGTGGGAGGTTGAGAAGATTCCTGAGCTAACTATTGAGGTGGAGGTTGAAGAGGAAGAAACTAACATGAGTCAATACCAGGCCAATATCATTATAGAGTCAGAAGAGGAATCTCTCATTGTTGAAAACCACATTGATGTGTATTACGTAATTGTGAGTTTTTCCTCTGAGGAATCCGTAGTTTTTCCTCTGAGGAATCCGTTTCCATTTCCACCACCTCTGCAATGATTTGGACAGACACCAATGGCTAGTTGCATTATACATATAAGTAATGCAATAGCCTGTGATTCCACCACTCAATGATTGACAATTATTTTTATATAACATCTTGTACCACAAGGTGTACAGAAAGCAGCGTTCAATATTTGGAAGAAGACTGTTGGAAGAAGTGTTATTTATACTTAACTCTTTATCTGAGACAATTCTTTGCATATGTTTTAGGATTTATTAATGGATTACTTGAATAGCAAAATTTACATTTTATATTTATTGGAAGGTGGTAGATTAATATAATAGCTTATCAAGTTATTAGTGAGTGATTGTCATAGCTTGGTTCCTGATCTCACAAATGTATTATAAAATTACAATTCTAATAGTATTCAACCTTAGCTGCAATATGTTCAATGCATAATATGAATAAGCTACTGTATTGCAATCACTTCTTTTCTAAACAATTTGTGCTAATGGATTCACAGTTACATAAACTTCACCACCAAAAGTAACAGGTATCACCCATACCACCAGAATTCATGGTTGCCCCACAACCCAGACCACAAGGACGACAGCAGTAATGATCCATTGAAAGCTCAGACATCAGAAACAGACAGGAAGGCCCAACTATTTGTTACTGGTAAAGACAAGAAGACTTGTTCTGCCAAAAGACTTCAATGCTATCACAACAAAAATAGCCAAAGTGATGAGTTAAATACTTTTGACTTTAATTTCTAGGTTTGTTTTTTCTTCATTCTACCCTGATTTTTCTGTTTAAAATATTTAATTTTATTATATTTATATTATATTCATGATTAGATCAGCTAAACTATTTTATAGCATTTGAAAGGTAGAAAAGGATTATATAAAAGGTAGGAAATTAGATCATTGTGGTAAAGTTTGTGGGATCAATGATAATCTTTTTTACTTATAATGAAATTATTACTATTAAAAACATTTAGACCTAACTATATAAATAAGATGGCTACAAAATATGTTACTTAGCTAATTATAACCCATACTTCTGGAAAAACAAAATTAAGGTAAATGAAAGTTTACAGTCACTAACCATTACACAATTAAACATATAGAACAATGTTTAACAAAACAGTATTGCTCTACTGTTGAATTTTTAGAGGTATTACTACATCTTATATCCAACAATGTTCTGTCTCTCAGGATCCTCTCTGGACTAACAAAACTGCATTGCTCTTCAATTGTATTTTTAGAGGTATTACTACATCTTATTTCCAGCACTGCCATCTCTCAGGATCCTCTCTGGACCAGATTCAGCATTTGAAAAAGGAAATTTACATGTGGCCCAAAACATGGTAATTTCAGGGAGGAGTCTTAACTGAATGTACCGTTAAGGGGAAAAAAAAAAAGTAATGAAGCCAGCTTGTATGACACTGCAGCACAGCAAGGATCGTTAATGCTTAAAGGCTTTAAAAGGCCCTTAATGTAACTATTGGAAGTACCGAACTGCAAACAGGAGCTACCAAGTAGGAGAAGCAAGATTGTTTGGCAGGCCTGTGAGACTTGGACTTAGTCTCTTGGCCAAATATCTGGGACTCAGATTGGAAAGGTTAATTAACTAGAGGAGAACTAACCAAGCAGTTCAAAGGATGAACTTCTACACTCAGAAGAATACTTACAGAACTTGCTGAAAGAGTTCTCTGTAAGAGACAACTGTCAATCACTGAAGCCAAGTTACTGCAGATAAATATCAGTTATATTGACATCACTACTACAGAGAACATCCTATAGGGTGTAAGCTTACGGGCAGGGCCCTCTTAACTTCCTAGTCTGTCGGTTACCACCCAGTCTTATGAGAAAGATTGTTAAAATTGTAAAGCGCTATGTAATGCTATGGTGCTATATAGACATCTCAAATAACGGTTAGTTCTTAGGGTCAATGAATGTGACCTAAAAGCAGCCTGAATAGGAAGCAGAGACTGGGTTAGTGTCATTGTCGACTCATTATAACACCTCTGAATTTTGCTAGTGTCAATACAATTGTGTATACAACAGGCATGTTATGACTAGCAAAAACCTTATTACTTTACCATAAAAAACCCCACAAATAAATGAAAGTATAAATCAAAATTTAGGTTACAACAAGCTCTACCATATATGAGCTTTGTTTTAAGACAAACTTCCAGCTTATTACAACACATTGAGAGCAACAGATATAATGCATTACTCTAGTCTAGAGGTAGTACATCTAAATGTTATAACTATGAAACTACAGCCAAAAAGATCTAACTTTTGTGACTTTGGCCTAGATCCAGACTAAACAGCGACAGCCAATTTACACATGCTGCATGCATAAATCTGACTGTTGAAACGCACTGCACATGGCAGATGTTAATCATAAAACTGATCGTACGCAACTCTGTACAAAAGTGTGACATCCTCACACAAGCTGAAAATATGCATTGTGGGTGGAGAGAGGCATTTAAATATTACAGTATGGGCTGGGTTAGGCACTGACGTACAACCAGAGATACACGAGGAAAAAGTAAGGTAGGGTTTTGAAGACGTAGAACAGCTTGCATGTAAGGGGAGTGCATTATACTTAGTGTGTAATGCAAGCACACTTGCATATATAATGTAACCTTAAGTCTGGATTTGTCCCTTTGTAAGTAATAAGGGACACAAGGGTGACCTGAGGAGCGTAAAACCAATCTCCTTTGACTCCATGTTGGAGCGGTTATAAAATAGCAACAAAGATATGGGTACAGTCATACTGCTGATCAATGGAAACTCACTAAAATTTAGCTTCAAACAATCTGAAAGAAATGGGTGGACAACTGTCTTGACGCCAAGTCCTCTCCAACTTATCTACTCTACACAGACTAAATGGATGAAACATCATCCTGAATTCAGTTATTTTGGTTTAAGGTTTTATAACATTTTTTATAAGACCTATTCCAAATTAAAGACAATGACCAGTTCTTCTCTTAAACCAACGGTTATTAATTCAGTTATCCCTGCGGAATTTAAATAACGCAACCTAGTAGGCATACAAGCAGGTCATTGTGATGTAAATGCTGGATATTTGGGGGGGGGGGGGGGGGTGTTTTTTGATGTAAATGCTGGATATTTGGGGGGGGGGGGGGTTTTTGTTTTTTAAAGAAATGGTTACCTTTAGACTACTGGAATTAATACCAAACACGCAAGTCTAGATGTCAGCACATGAACCATATAAACACTTGCATTTAACAGGTCTACAAAGTGCTGAAGCACATCTGTGAAGAATACCATAAAACCACTGATAGAATAGTATCCAGACAGCACACAATGTTTTGAGAATCCATCCCATTCGACTCCCCAAATGTCACATTTACAGGTTGCAACTGGATGTTTTTAGAGATAGTACACATTAGCCTGAATCTTTTGCTCTATTTTAATTACAGTTGCAGAAGAGGATCCATGTGTGTAGCAAACCCACCATTATGAATAAAATCGAAATGTATCGAAAATGAATTGAATGGGTTGGCATTGCTTGCAAAACAAGAAAATTAGAATTATAGATTATAAAAAAAAGACTTTGCATTCATTAAATCAAGACAGATATTGTAATTTACAGTAAACACCAGCACAAGCTATGTTTTTGTGATAAAGTACAAGTGATGAATGTTATGCATAACTCAGGAGTTCCAAAACCCATAAAGTGATAAAAATTAAAGGATACACATATATACTCAGATCTTTACATTGTCATTTTTAGTGTTTAAAATCTATACCTACTGGGAAGGGACGGGAGCCCCACACCAAGTCCCCAAGATTTGTTCCCTACTTTTCCAGAATTAGTTTGTATATTAAAGCAAAATTTACTGACAAAATATAAAATCCTATGAAGAGTCAGGTAGCAATAAAGATGTACTTTATAGAAAGGCCTCCTCAACAACAAAAATGGTGAAAAACAACCTTTGGCAACAAAATGACAGGTGTCTAGGTTATGTATGTGGCAGGACAAACATATAAAAAAAAAAAAGTCACATTAACATGCGAGACCAAATAATTATATGATCAAATTCCTCAGCAAGTTACAATATATTGGATGAATAATAATGAGCCCTAAATACAAAAATAAAAACATCTGAAAAATCCAAAAGGAGTGAAAAAAAATAAAGCTTTTATAATGATCCACATTCATGATCCAACAGGATTTGGATTAATGGGAATACAAAAATATGTGTCAGCTAGATAAGTAGATATGTCCATGGTTAGATCATGGCAAACATTTTCATAATTTGTGTTTCAGAATTAACAATTTGAGAACACATAGTCCCCTTCCTGCCATGGGTAGTGGCTGGGTGGGACCCAGTGCAATCACAAAAGAGTCTTAATGAATGGACAGCTTGTAGGTGATACATTCATTTGCATCTCAATTGAAGTTCATAGACTTCCAATTATCTCTAGAAAAGCAGTTACTTTAGGCCCATGAACAAACTCCCTATTTAAGGTACAAGCAGTTTCTATACTGTACTTCAGACAGTCATTTCATGTGAACTGATCAGAAGGACTTCTATATATCAACACAGCAAGCTGAAGAAATTGGACCTCTCAGGCTAAATTTCACCCAACTTGTTGCTTTTAACCAGCTTTGTGACTGACAGGAGAAGCATCTCCAAATATACCTCTTGACTTTACAACTGCCAAGGTAAGTGCATTCTTTAAATTTCAGATTTTAAGTTTAAATTTAAACTTATTTAGATCATTGATAACAAAAACTTTCTAGATTGGAAGTTACAATTTAGAGTTTCTATTTTAACTTCTATTATGTCTCTTACTCACTTGTGCCAGTCATGATAAACTATTCCTTGATTTGGTAAAGGAAATCTAAGTTACATAACATTTTTTCACAAATAGCTTTGTCTTGTGATTCTAGATCTGGTGTAATCTCCCATACAGTTCTCAACGATGGAATTCCCTCAGGAGATTGAGATCCAGAAGATAAAGGAGGAGGATTTTGAACTAGTGAAGTATCTTGGTCAAGGAAGTTATGGTCAAGTAGTAATGGCTCACCAGAAGCCAACAGGTAACCCAATGGTCATAGATTATTAGTTACAGAAAAAAAAAGGTTATTGACAGAACAACAACAACATTTAACCCATAATTAAAAAAGTGAACAAAAATGTATTTCTTGGTGCCTCTTTAAATTAAGGGAATTCAAATCTAATTTTAAGAACAATTATATATCAATTTAATTTTTTTAACAGTGTTTTAATGAACTTAGACAATATATTACACATTGTGATTTGTTACAATTTTATATATTTTTTTCTCTTTTTTTAGGTAAAAACGTGGCCTTAAAACTAGTGAGGAAGAACAGAGCAACAGAGAAAGCTTTCTTCCATGAGCTCTGTGTGTCCATCATCCTCTCCAGCTATGAGGGTATTATTGCAACACAATCCACCTTCTGTGAGTCTCAGGACTACTTTATGATGACACAGGAGTTGGCACTAGCTGGATCCCTCCATGAACTCATCAAATGTGATGTAAGCAAAGTAAAACACATTAAAATAACTTTTTAAAAGTGCAATAGGAGGTTTCACATTTAATTAAAGCACTGCTTTAATGTTAATTTCTATACAGGTATTAATACAATAATACATTTTCGTTTAAATATCAACTTGTCTTTAAAGTGAATTTTCCTAAACATTAAGTTTTAAAGTCTATTTTAACCTGATATAACTTAAAATTTTAATTATAAAGGTTTTATTACAAAACATTTTGTTCTATAAAATATAGAATTCAATTATACCTAAAATTATGTATGTATATTTCTTCAGGTTGGAATGTCAGAAGAGATGGTGAAGCGGTGTGCGGTACAGTTGACCAGAGCTCTTCAATACATGCACAGTAAAGAATTGGTGCACAGGGACTTGAAACCAGACAATGTCCTGCTAATGGATAGAGAATGCCACTGCATCAAACTCAGTGACTTTGGACTAACTCAGGTAGCAGGTACCCTTGTTCCAGCCATGTCGCCAATTATACCGTACATGGCACCAGAGCTCTGTGAAATAATACCCAGAGGTTCTATTGTCTTGGATCCCAGTGTTGATGTGTGGGCTTTAGGTATCCTTCTACTTGTGGCATTTACTGGATCATATCCCTGGAAGAGAGCTGTGGATGAAGATCCATTATTCCAAGAGTTCATCAACTGGCAAAGTGCCACACCACACACTCCACCTCCACTGTATTGGCAGAAGTTCAGCAAGAATGCCCAGGAATTGTTTCAAATTCTTCTTGCCAAGGACCCTACAACAAGAAACCCAGTAGTTCTTGCCAAGGACCCTACAACAAGAAACCCAGTAGGTATTGTACTGGATTACCTCGAGTTTCAGTGGGAGGTTGAAGAGATTCCTGAGCCAACCATTGAGGTGGAAATTGAAGAAACAGACATTAGTGACTACCAGTCCAATACCATCAGTATAGAGTCTGATGAGGAATATATTACAGTGGAAGACCACAGTGATGTGGATTACATAATTGTAAGTTATTCTTCAGAGGAATCTGTTTCGACTACCACCACCTCTGCAATGATTTGGACAGACACCACAAGTCTTAATCTGGGATCTGAAGTGGAGATTGCCTAATTTTCATCATCAATTTAAAATGAGAAAATGCGATTAACTAAAGTAAGTATATGGTTTGTCACAAACTAGATGTGAAATTTTGCTCTTGCATGGCTCCTTATTTTGTCAAATGCTCCACAGGAAAAAAAAAGGATAAGGACCCTTCTGACAATTGGAATGAGGACACAGACATCATGACTCAGAGGAAGCAAGAAGAATTTATCTTCCATACGGACATCAAAGATGCAACAAAACGGTTAGTTTCATGTATTATATTTACTATGTAATGCAATAGCCGTTGATTCTGCCACTCAATTGACAAATTCTTATCATATCCCATCTCGTACCACAAGGTGTACAAGGAGCAGTGTTCAATATTTGGAAGAAGATAGACATCAGTGAGAAGAAGGAAGTTGCAACAGGACGCGGTGAGATGTTCCATTTTACGTATTATTTGGGAGATAGAATGGAATAAGGGTGGAGGTTTTTCTATATGTTTAACATGTCAATATTTTAGAAGTGTTTTTAGTGTTGTATAATACTTGACTCAAATGTCTTTAATATAAACCAATTCTTTAAACATGTTTTATGATTTATTAAAGGATCAATTGATTAGTAAAAATTAATAATTTATTTATTGGAAGGTGGGAGATGATTAGAACGTTACTAAGTTAATGGTGAGTTATGGTCACATAGCTTTGTTCCTGATCCCACAAACTTATTCTTTTTATTATAAAATGACTATTCTAATAGAATTCAACATTCGCTGGTAAATATGTAATATGATTAAGTTATTAAAATCACATTTTTATAAACAGTTTACAGAACAGATTCACAATTACAAAAGGACTCAACACCAAAAGTAGTTGATATCACTCATGCAACCAGAATTCATGGATGCCCCACAACGGCAAGGACAAGAGTCATAATGACCCAATGAAAGCTTGGCATGGCTCAGACAACACTGGCAACAGACAGGAAGCCCCAACCATCTGCTACTGATAACATGAAGAATACAGAATCAAGGTAAACTTAAAATTAGTCACTAAGCTGTTACACAAACTAAAACAGAACAAACAGAAAACAGTATTGCTCTACAATTGTATCAAACACTGCCCAGTCTCTCAGCTTCCCATCTCTGTGACTAACGTCATACCAGTGTGGAAACTCTCTCCAAGGCAGCACTCACTTTTTTGTAAAAGATAAACATTCATAAACAGAAAGTAAATGAAAAGGTCATTCTTTATAATGTAGGACAACACAAATTTAGTATATTTATTAACATTAGCATCAGCTGATTTGTATGGTTCCAAATTTTTAAAATGTCCCTAAATCCTGAATTTTCTTTGTATATTTCTGCAAAATCAGACATCTCATGTATCAGATCATTGCCTGGAAACCAATGATCTAAATAACAGTTTCTATGACATCTATCTCTAAAACAAATGTGGCATCTTTCTCACTGTGACATGTGACTAAGCAGTCCCTCACTCACTTAGATACACATGTTCTCAGTAAATTACTGCTGCTAATTTTTTTTTTTACTTTCTCTACAGATCTCATAATCAGCTTCAACTATATAAGTATCCAGCCCAGAATCATGCGATTGTGCAGCAAGACATCATGTGCTGTGTATATAAAACAAATAAACCTCTTACATTTAATTAAAAAAGTTACTTTGTTTTTTATCATACACAATTAAAATATACACATTTATGGTGGATCATCAATATAAAATATATGTGTACACTACACAACACATGGAGACAAAATCCACATAAATCACTAATAGAGTTTTAGTTCTATCAATTATCCTGGCCATAAAGTTTAATATGTAAAAGATTTACAAAAACTGATTTACTACCATAGGCCACACCTACACTTCAACTTCTCCTTTGTTTGTGCTTCAGTAAAATGATTCATTAGTGTTAATGGTTAAACATTAAGGACCTGATTCAGAGTTTTTTGCACACACAACACGGAACCATAACGTAGAAATGATGAACGTCCAATTCAAAGTTGCACATTTTTACTACTCAGTCATCCACATAGCGCTCAATCTCATGTGCATATAAAACTGCTTCTAAGCGTATGCCTAATAAACCTATTTTGCTTCCTTTGTGCGTGCACTAGCTGTAAGTGGAACATATATGCGCTTACTCAATTCAGTTGAATGCAGGAA
>WWET01007357.1:14185-39590 GCA_011038615.1 Limnodynastes dumerilii
CACATTTTTATTTCTTTTTTTTTTTTAAACAAAAGGTTTGTTAAAATATTACATGTACCATTTTAAAGAGTGAGGAGAAGACACATTGCAAGTCAAACAGACCTGCTAAAAATGTTATAGAAAGTTATAACACCATCATCCATCGTAAGCAAGCATCATATACAGCTTAAAGTAAGATTTAACCTACTGAGCAAAATGTATGTAAAATATGTAAATATATATTTAGTAAAAATGCATTGTTAAAAAATAACAAAAATGTAAATTAAAATGCAGCTAACATCCTGTATATGAAATGGTTATTTTGTGATAACAAAATAATTGTTTCTTAAACAAAATTGAACATAGAAATATCACCACAGGACAAATACAGGTACAGCTTCCAGCAAGCGGTTATCCACATCTATGTTTGTGGTTATATATGATTATAACAGCAGCTTTCACTTTAGTAAATGGACTCACATAAACCTTATTATAACGCATTTGCACCATGTCAGAATTAATGCAAGGAAACAGGTATGCGCTTACAAAATCAGAAGTAGGTGCAGGCTTATCTGCTTGTAAACCCCCATTAAATCATATCAATAATGAAACAAGTCCCTTTCTGCATTGCGCTTAAAAAAGAAATTGGATGCTCGCACTCCGATTTGTAAGCAGTCCATCGCCTGCTCACGCATTATGCGCTTATTCTGCTGTATATCTGTCTATATTTTGCACGGTATGCGCAACTCTGATGTTATAGTTACATCTACAGCTTGATATGGAGAGGGTGATAAAAACAAAAGAAAGGGAGAGATGAAAATAAAATTGTCAGCTCCTAAGGTCAATGAATGAGACCTAAAAATTGACATTACTGGTGTTATCTAATAAATGCTAAATCTTTTCAGATGAATACTTTACATTTGCAGCAAGTAGATACCAGCACAAGCCATGTTCTCTGTGATAAATGACTATAAAGTTATGCATAACTGCTTAATCTCTTAAACAGATAATAAAAATAAAATGTTTTCTCAATATAAAATTTCTTAATGTTTATAAGTTAGGACATCAAATACTTTATATTTTCAAATCTATATCTATAGGGAAGGGATAGGGCCCCAAAAAACATTAACGCACCAAACCAAGATTTGTCACTGAGTGACCTTCCTTTATAACATGCAAAATTTACAGACAGAAGATTAAATCCCAGAAAAATAGAAAGAAAGGCAGCAATACTGCTTTTCTCCATAGAAAGGCCCCTACATTCAGTATCATACCGAATATGTTCGATTTACACTACACAAAGAGAAATCTAATTTTTTTTTTAGTTTGTATGTGAATAGACAGTCATTAACATACAAGACCAAAACATCATTTTATATGAAAATTCCCCTGAAAACCGTGCATCAGGGATCAATCAATCATTGACTTCAGTTTTGTTTTTCTTATGTTACCCTACAGATTTTTTATAATATTCCTTATATGGTTGTCATTCATCTAAAGCTTGTTGGATAACATGTTGGTTATATTAATGCAGTTATTGCTACACTGCTGGTTTAAAAATTGCTGATTTCAAATGGATTATTCATTTTAACAAAAAAAAACAAAAAAAAACCCAGTCTCATACTGTCGTATAATCTCCCATACAGTTCTCCAAGATAGAAGCTGCTCAGGAGATTAATGGAGGATGATTTCTAACTTGAAGTATCTTGGTCAGGGAAGTTATGGTCAAGGAGTAACGGCTCACCAGAAGCCAAATGTTACACATTATAGTTCTAGAAATATGTTATTCAGCAGAATAATAAAATGACCCATAACAGATTTTAAAATATTTTTTAAAAGTATATCTTAGTGACTCATGCCCTAAAACTAGTGAGGAAGAACCAAATCTAACTTCAACAAATATGTCAATTTCATTGTTTATGTTTTATCGTTAAACAGATTGTGTAATATATTGTGTCTATTTTTTCTCATTAGGTAAAAATGTGGCCTTGAAACTAGTGTGGAAGGAAAACAGAGAAAGTTTTCTTCCATGAGCTCTGTGTCCATCTTCCTCTCCAGCTATGAAAGTCTTATTGCCACACAATCCACCTTCTGCGAGTCTAAGGAATACTTTATGATGACAGGAGATGGCACCAGCTGGATGCCCTCAAAGTGATGCAAGAGTAAATTATATTAAAAATATGGAATGCATTTTATTAAATGAAACCAATTAGTTTATGAATATACAAATATATTACTAAAATAATTACTTAGCTTAAATATAACCGAGACTTATTGAAAATTCCTATAAACATAAAAAAAAAAATTTAGTCTATTTTAACCTGATAAACCCATATTTAAAATTATAAAAAAAACAAAAACATGTCAATTTTTTTTGTTCTTTAATCTACCATGAAGATATACCTAAAATTATGTATACTACTTTTTCAGGTTTGAATTCCAGAAGACATGGCGAAGTGATGTGCGGCGCAGTTGACGTGCGGCGCAGTTGACCAGAGCTCTACAATACATGCACAGTAAAGCATTGGTGCACAGGGACTGGAAACCAGATAATGTCCTGCTAATGGATAGAGAATGCCACTGCATTAAACTCAGTGACTTTTGACTAATGTTACAGATACCCTTGTTCCAGCCATGTCACCAAAACTCTAAAATGAAACCCAAAAGATACTATTGTCTTGGATCCCAGTGTTGATGTGTGGGCTTTAAGTATTCTTCTCTATGCAGGATTTACAGGATCATATTCTTGAAAGAGCTGTGGATGAAGATTCATCAACTAGCAAAGTGCCACACACACCACCTCCATTGTACTGGTAGAAATTCAGGAGGAAGGCACAGGATTTGTTTAAAATTCTTCTTTCCAAGGAGCCTACACCAAGAAACCAAGAAGGTATTGTACTATATTACCTTGAGTTTCAGTGACAGGTTGAGGAGATTCCTAAGCCAATCATTGAGGTGGAAGTTGAAGAGGAAGAAACAAACAAGTCAATACCTGTCCAATATCATCATAAAGTCGAGAGGAATATATCATCATGGAAAACCACAGTTAAGTATTAGATAATTGTGATTTTTTTCCCTCTGAGGAATCAGTTTTTATTTCCACCACCTCTGCAATGATTTGGATTGACATAATGCATCTTATTCTGAGATCTGAAGTAGAGATAGTCTAGAGATCATAATTTTTAAATAAGAAAAAGGTCATTAACTAAAGTATATTGTTAGTCATAAACTAGAGGTGAAATGCTGCTCTTACATGGCTCCTAATTCTGTCAACTGCTCCATAGAAGCAAAGTCATACTATAAGAACAAAAATAAGGACCATTCAAACAATTGGGATGACCTGGAAATCACAACTCATGTTCTCAGCCTTTGAAGGACGCAAGAAGAATTGATCTTCTATACTGAGAGATGCAACTAATTGGTTAGTTTCATGCATTATATTTAGTATGTAATGCAATATCCTGTTTTTTCTTTTCAATGATTTTAACAGATGCTTATTCTATTCCATCTATTACCACAAGGTATACAGGGAGAAGTGTTCAATATTTGGAATATGGACATAGAAAGGAAAGAAGTTTCAACATGATGCAGTGAGATGTTCCCTTTTAAGCATTATATAGGGTATGGGATGGAATGGATTGAAGGCTTTCTAATTATAAATATTTTTCAATATTTCAGAAATGTTTAGTGTAGTTATTTATACTTTACTCAAATTTTTTATCTGAACCAAGTCTTTGAAAATATTATTTATTAAAGGATCATTTGATGAACAAAATTTGAATTCTATATTTATTGGAAGGTGGGAGATTATAACATGTTACCACATTATTAGATGATGGACCATCACATAGCATGATTCCTGATCTAACAATTATGCTTATGCTTATTAAACAATTACAATTCTAATATATAGCATTCAATCTTATCTGCTAAATGTTAAATATTAAGTATAAGATTACTTTATTTCAACTACATCTTTCCTAAAAATCAGTTTGTCAGAACGGATTCACAATCACAAAAAGACACCAAGAGTAGTTCACTCAACCAGAATTCATGAATGTCTCTCAACCCAGACATCAAGGAAAACAGCAGTTATGACCCACTGAAAGCTTTGCATGGCTCAGACAACACCGGAGACAGAACCAAACTCAAACTCCAGAATAACCAGAGTTCCAATTGCAATACTTACAGCGCCATATTGTTCATGAATAAACCATGTGTCCAACTAATGCATAAAAGATAGAGATTAGTACAAATCACTAAAAAGATCAATAGAGAAAAAAAATGTAATGTAAAATTCAAGTTCTCATCTTCCATATATTGCATGTACAAAATGTATCAAACAAAGTTTAGTTATTGCAAAAGAGCATCCAATGTTGCCTATCGCACAAATATCTAATATCTAAATGACTAATAAAAGGACAAGTTAGTTAAGCGAAGTAATAAAATTCTGTATATGTGAAGATAACCAACTGAGCTATAAGAGCAGGAACCTTTCCCTACTTACTAGCGTCCTCATGGGCGAGCTTCACCCGTTTCGGGCCCATAGCTGCACCTACTCTATCTAGACACATGGTTACTTCAACGAAGGAGGAGGAACTGGAGACGAAGATTATCCAAGAATTTGAAAATCATTTAATTTTTAATCATATCCTACCTTTTACACACTACAGAATGACAAATGTACAAGATTTATCATAGATTATAATAATCAGTTTCTGAACCCATCAATTTATTTAGGATTTAGAATGAAAATACTATGGAACATTTAGACCAAACTTACTAAATAGAAGTGGTTACAAAATAGGTTATTCAGTTACTAATAAACCTTACTGCTGCAATTAAGGTAAGCGAAAATTATACAGTCTCTGGCTGCTACACACACACACTTATAGAACACAGATATCAGAAAATAATATTGCTCTACACTTGTATTAGAGGTATTATTGCATCTCATATCCAACACTACCCAGTCTCTCAGAATCCTCTGTAACTCTATACCAGTACATGGAAAACGTTTGCCCCAGGCCACTCTTGAAATATGACATTTTCTTGCATCAGTTACACCATAGCTTTTTTTATGGATATAAAAATTCATAAATGATGAGTACTTAATATAGGACACCAACAATTTCTTATTAAAATCAATAAAATCAACTAGATTTGGATTTGCTTTTTTTTTTTAATGAATTTTTAAAATGTCCCTTATTTCTGAATGGTGTTTTTATATTTCTACAAAAACAGACATCCTCTTGTATCAGATCATTGCCTGGGAACCACTTCTCAACAGTATATGGCTCACCTTAAATCTCACTCCAGACATTCTCTCTGATAAATGACAATTTCTAGGACATCTGGCTCTATCTCTGTACCAGGTGTGACATTGTCACTTTGACACGAGGCTCTAAGCCGTCTCTGGGATAAACATGTTCTCACGGCCTCAGTAATTGGTTCTCATTTGTTACTTTTTCTACCTCTATAGGTCTCATTGCCAGCTTCAGCTACAAAAGTATCCAGGCCTGAATCATGTGATTGGGCAAGACGACATCATGTGCTATGTATATAAACCAATTAAACCTCTAATAAACGTGGTTTTAAATAAATGGTTTATTAAATATTACAGAGAAAAGTAATACCAAGCTTCACCTACAACCATAAGACACACGATATTCTACTGCTTGCTACAGCATTACAGTATAAAACAATGTTTATACTACACAACTCATGATATTCTACAGCATTACAGTATGTCAGTGTAAAACATAATGGGCCAGATCCAGACCTAAGTGATAGTAATGTTACAGTGCATAGTGTATTTACGCTAGCAAGTTTCTATGCACTCCCCTTGCCTGTACGTACTTTGGCCGTTTTATGTTTCCCAAACCCTGCCTTAACTTTTCAGTGTGTGAGTACTGACGGACGTAATGGATTCACATACGTAGCGTCCTAACCCGGCCCATACTGTACGATTTAAAGGCCTCCTGGATGCCCCCACCCCTTCATAGTTACGCTGATGGTACGAACGTTCAGAGTTACGTGGCGCAACATCTGCCGCGTCCATGCGCAGTAAATACAAATAGACCATTTTAAGTCAGCGGCTAGCATAAAAACGCTAGTGTACTTAGGTCTGGATCTACCCTAATGTGTATACTACACCACACATGGAGACAAAATCCATGTTATAAGACACTAAGAGTGAATTCCATCATAATTATTCTGTCCATAAAGTTGAACATGTAAGTTCTACTTACAAAAACCATTTACTATTATGGGCAACACCTCGACTTCCTCTTCTCTATTAAGGCTTCAGTAAAATGATTCTTCAGTGTTAATGGTTAAACATTAAATCTCATTAGAAATAATTTGTTTTATATTAAAACATTTTATAGAATTATTAAAAAAACAGAAGTCAATATACTAAATAAGGGAGGAAAGGGAGACATTTATTATATTTACATCAACATCTTGATACAGAGTAAAAAAAAATTTTTTTAAAGTTGATGAAATCAGAAGTTTAAATTATTGAAGTCAATGAATGAGACCTGAAAGCAGCCTGAATAGGAAGTAGTGAAAGACAGGGGAAGTGCCATTGCCGATTCATTATCACACCTCTGAATTGTGCTAGTGGCAAATACATTTGTGTATAAATTACTGTTATTTAATAGATGCTAAAGCTTTTACAATGGATATGGTCATTTGCAGTATGTAAATACCAGCACAAGCTATGCTCCTTGTGAAAAAGTACAATGAAGTATTGAATGTTATGCACAGTTCTATGAGATCCTAAGCCCATAAAGTTATCCAAATATAAAATATTCCTAGTTAATTTACTTATATGTAATTTAGGCATTGTATACTTTACGGTTTTAAATCTTTATCTACTAAGATGTGGGGGCCGAAACATAAATACACCAGACACCAAGATGTCTGCCGAGTGAGACGCAAAATTTACAAACAAAAAAATAAAATCCTATAAATGTAACACATCGGGAAGCAATACAGCGCTTCTCTATAGAAAGATCCCCCATCAACAAACATGCATCCACTACCATAGCTAACATGCTGGATTTCAACAGCACAAAAATGCACCACGTTTCAGTTTGTATGTGAATGGACAAACCTATAAAGTCATATTAACATGTAATACCAAAACATTTATATAGTAAATTCCCCCTGCCAACAGTACATCTGATAAATAAAAATTACATCCTAAAGAGATAATTACTTTTACAGTGATCCACAACTAGGACCCTTCAGAATGCAGGTTTTTGGGAATACAAATGTGAAAACCTAATTGAGGGGAGAAAAACCAAAACATAGAAAATGGATATACCACTGAATAATCTAAACTATAAAAATTAAAGAATTATACTTCTGGTTTAAGGTTTCTTTTTTTCCTCATGAAATCCCAGTTATATTATAGAGTACCCATATAATGTTTTTGTATATGTACATGTACTTTGCAAGCAGCACAATATAATAGAATTATATATCTTTATTTCCTATAGACAACACATAAATGTATGTTAATCTTAAGAATTTTCATGCAAAAACCCAACTTAGTTGAGTTTTTTTTTATATTTCATTAAATAAATGTTATCTGCAATCACAGAGAAATGGTGGGGTAACTGTCTTGCGCCAATAAGTGTATATGTCCATTTACTAGGGACTTCCAGTTTAGCAAGGAGTGATTGCATATTTTCTAAAATGTGTTGTATAATGTCTAGACACTATTTTACCAACATCATTATTTTGTTTATTTAAAACCCCCTTTAAGAGCTCCTAAAACAAATGAACAATGTGTAAAAATAAGAATTTACAAAATGTTGAAAGGACCTCCAAGCATATAAAACTATTTGATTTGAGTTACTGAAAATACTGTATAATGCTCTATTATAAAACACATTTTAATAGCCATCACCACATCAACAATTCAACACAGACTGATTTAGCAATTTCTAAATCAGTTTAACATCTATGAACTCCTCTTTAGAGATCATTTAAATTAGCACCAATTCTGCAGTATTGTACAGGGAATATTTCAAACATTCACATCACGTTTATCTAACGTCTAAAATAAAAAAGCTAAATTTTCACCAAAATTAATAATCACCATTGTACAGAAGCATAATTACTGTGTATTATAAATTACAGACCATTTACTCATCATTGCAATGCAAGAATCACAAAGACAATGCTGCTTCAATGTAGTGTAGTGTGTAATACTTACTGCAACAAAAAATATCTACCACAAAGAAATCAACTACACATTTTCTTTTAAGTAGATATGTGCATGTTAGATATAAGTACACTGCAGACATTTTTATAATTAGTGTGTTACATAATTAACCATTTTAAATCTAATACATAGTCCTCCCCCTGCCAAGTATCTATGTCCACAAGGCACACCACATTAGAGTCTTAATGAATGAACGGCGTCAAGACGACATCACTTGCAATTTCTAAGTAACTTAAAGCCCATGGTTGAACTTCCTTTATCAAGTAGAAGCAGTTTCTATGCTGTATTTCAGACAGTCATTTCATGCAAATGCATCAGAAGGACTTCTTCATAACATAGCAAGTTAAAGAAATTGATCGCTCAGGCTGATTTTCAGGCAACTTGTTGCTTTTAACCTGCTTTGACAGGAGAAGCATCTCCAAGCATACAGTTCAACTTGACAATGGCAAAGCAACGTAACAAAGCAATGAGAAAGGAAAGTCAGATGCTTGGTTGCATAGGGAGAGGAATTAGTGACAGAAAGAGAGAAGTAGTGATGCCCCTTCATAGATCATTGGTTTGACCTCACCTAGAATATGGCGTTCAGTTCTGGAGGTCATATCTCCAGAAAGACATAAATACATGAGACCGTGAAAAGAAGAGCAATGGTCCATAGCATGTGTCACAAATCATACCAAAGGCTAGAGGAACTAAACATGCATAGCTTGGAGCAGAGAAGGGGGGGTATGATAGCAGCTCTCATATCAAGGGTTGTGACTGGCTAGAGGAGGGGGCATTTTTCAAAGGAAGAGGTGTAATAGAACACGAGGACATGAATATAAACTGGAGGGTGGTAGATTCAGAGGAAATGTGCGGAAAATTACTTCACTGAAAGGGTGATAGATAAGTGGAATAACCTCACATCTAAGGTAGTTGAGGCAAACAAAGTAGAACAGTGTAAACATGGTTGGGATAAATATAAGGATATCCTAAATCTTAAACTAAATTGAGGGTAAATAGGATCTAGGGTCAGTATAGTTTAAAAAAAAACAAACAAGTGGACAGACTGGATTGGCTCTTATCTGCCGTCACTTTCCATGTAATCTATGCAAGATAAGTGCATGCTTTAAATTTCATATTTAGTACATTAACATGTACAATTCCAAGAAAGGAAGATTACCATTTAGAGATTCTATTTTAGATTCATTTTTAGTTTTTCTCTTTTAATAAGTTGTTTTGGAGCCTCAGATATTTGGTTATATTTAAAAACTGTTGAAGTTTAATCTCTTGTACCAATCATAATAAACGGTTTTAATTTGGTAAAGCAATGATACATAACATTTTCTCTCAGATAGCTGTGTTTTGAGATTCTAATCTAGTTTAATCTTACACACAGTTCTGGAACCTACTCAGGAGATTGAGATCCAGAAGATAACGGAGGATGATTTTGAGGGCCCTATTACCTACCCAGTCTGTCTGTTACTACCCAGTCTTGTTACAATGACAAATTTTATGTAATCTGATGGCACTATATAAAAACATGTTTAATATATTAAAATTACGAGAGAAATGGTTCTATTTTAGTGTGGCAGCTAATTACTTTTGACTAATTTTTAGGTTTGATTTTCTTTATTCTAATTTTTCCATTTAAAATATTTATCTTTATCATTATTAGATCTAAACTTTAATTTTATAGTGTTTAAAATGTAGAAAATTATATGAAAGGTAAGAATTATAGAATTGTGGTAAAGTTTGTGGAATCAATGATAAATCTTTGTTACTTAGAATGAAATTACTATTAAACATTTAGGCTTTACTTTATAAATAAGATGGTTACAAAATATTTTTTTTTTTAGCCAATAACCCATACTGCTGTAAAAACAGAATTAAGGTAAATGAAAAGTCAGTCTCTAACCATTACACAATTAAACATATAAAACAATTCTAACAAAACAATATTGCTCTACTGTTGAATTTTTAGAGGTATTATTAAATCTCATATCCAACAATGCCGTCTCTCAGGATTCTCTCTGGGCCAGATTCAGCAGTTAAGAGGAAAGTATACCTGGGCCAAACCATGTTCATTTCAGGGTGAAGTCTTAATTGAGTGTACCGTTAAGAAAAAAAAAAAAAAAAGCCATGAAGGCAGCTTGTATGAGCACAGCAAAGATTGTTAAATGCTTAAAAGCTTCAAAAGGCACTTAATGCAATTATTGGAAGTACTGGACTGCCAGCAGGAGCTTCCAAGTAGGAGATACCAGATTGTTCAGTAAACCTGTGAGATTTGGACTAACAGAAGTTGAAGGGACTCGACAAATATCTGGAACACACCAACTTGCAACAGATAGATGTTACATGGAGAAGACATGACAAAATAGATGCCTTGGCTCAAGTTTGGGGACAGAGATTGGAAAGCTTAACGAACAGTGGACAACTAAGCAAGCAGTTCAAGAGAAACTGCCAGACACCAAAGAATACTTCTAGAACCTGCTGAATAAGTTTCCTGTAAGAGTCGACAATCACTGAAGCCAAGTTACTACAGATGAATATCAGTTACATTGGCATCAGTACTACAGAGAATGTCCTATAGAGTTTAATCTTGCAGGTAGGGCCCTCCTACCCATCTAGTCTGTTACCACCCAGTCTTATTAGAATTATTGTTAAAAATGTAAAGCACTATGTAATGTGATGGTGCTATATAGACACCTGTCAATAAATTGTCATTTCTTCAGTCAATGAATGTGACCTAAAAGCAGCCTGAATAGGGAGTAGAGAAAGGCAGGAGTAGCTTCATTGCTGACCCATTATCACACCTCTGAATTTTGCTAGTGGAATCACATTTAAGCAAGTTAAACGAGAGGCCCTGGACATATTTAGTGAGCTTCTCTCATGGGATCCTTCTGCTTGCCCTTCAATCCTTTGTGTGCAGAACTATCTTTATTTCCCTTAGAAAAAACAGCACCTTATATAGGATTAAGCAAAGGTTGTTATGGATAGGCAACACATGTTGAGGAAATCAAGCAGATTACCTTGAACTCAGACGACTGGGAAACAAACCCAGCTGATCATGTTGCGGAACTTGGCAATTCAGTCCAATGGAACCTGAAAGAACATCTAAAACTTAAGAGCTCATGATGAATGAATTCTGCAAAATAGGGGACATATGCAATAAATTTAAGCATATCAAAGATGAATGCAACCTGACATTCTCCAAATCCATAACATAAGGCTAAATATGGAGGCCCTAACTCTTTGGAATCTAAAACATTAGTTGCACAAGAAACATGCAGATATGAATATAAAACTTGGTTTTAGATTTAGACATTGTTCAAACTCTAGTTTAATTTGAAATCTAATGCAGTGTTGAATACATATTTTATTTATATTTATTTAATTTGTCTTTTCTTCCTTTGATCGATCAGCTTATAATGGCAACGTCTTAACACGACACTAGAGGTTTAAACTATTTTCCTTCCAGCTGTACATATTTTTATTACATATATAATAACTGGAATGTCTGTTTTACATGGTGTTTATATTGGAGACAGCCTCAACACACCCAGTCAGATAGTAAAGGTGAAAATGAAGTTAAAGAAAATCATGAATCTACACCAAACTGGAATGTACCATTATGACAAAAAACAAAAAACCCAAAAACTGATGCCAGTTTGTAGGTCACTGCAACACAGCAAAGATCATTCAATACTTAAAGGCTTAAAAAGGCACTTAATGCAACTATTGGAAGTAACAAACTGCAAACAGAAGCTACCAAGTAGGAGAAGTCAGATTGTTCAGCGTTTTGAAAACATAGAACAGCTTGCGTGCAAGGGGAGTTCATTATGCTCATTTGTGTGTAACACGAGCACGCTTGCATATATAAAGTAACCTTAAGTCTAGATTTGGCCCTTTGTAAGTAAAAAGCAACGCAAGGTGACCTGAGGAGAGTAAAACCAATCTCCTTTGACTCCATGTTAGAGCCATTATAAAATGGCTACATAAATATTGTTACAGTCATACTGCTGATTAATGGAAACACACTGAAATTTGGTTTTAACAGTCTGAAAGAAATGGGTGGACAACTGCCTTGATGGCAAGTCCTCTCCAACTTATCTACTCTACAAAGACTAAATGACCAAGATATCATCACCCTGAATTCAGTTATTTTGGTTTAAAGTTTTAGATAATTTTTAGAAGACATTATCGCAAATTAAAAACACTATAAAAAAAAATGGCCAGTTCTTCTCTTAAACCAACTATTGACTGCATATTTATTATAATGTTTATTGAGAGAAGTCTTTTCCGGACATGCATTTATGTATACACGGTTTATGTTCTATGTAGCTACTATGTTCGATTTCAATTTTGCTGTAATTTATAGTAATAAAATATTTTTTTAAATTTGGAATCTTTTGGATTTGGTGCACCTTTATATATACTGCCCTTTCTTTCTTATAAAGCTGCGAAAAACAACAGGTGTCTGGATTATGGAATATATGTTTGATTTCTTCTACACAAAAAGTATACATTTTTTAGACTATGAGGCAAGACAAACATAAGTCATACATTAACAAAAATGGTCCATGGCCTTTGTAACAAATCATACCAAGAAAGGCTAGAGGAACTAAACATGTATAGCTTGGAGCAGAGAAGGGAGAGGGGGGACATGATAGCAGCTTTCAAATACATCAAGGGTTGTGACCAGCTATTTTTTTTTAAAGAAAAGGTGTAATAGAACATGAGGGCATGAATATAAACTGGAGGGTGGTAGATTCAAAGGAAATGTGTGGAAAAATTACTTCACTGAAAGGGTGATAGATAAGTGGAATATTCTCCCATCTGAGGTGGTTGAGGCCAATACAGTAGAACAATTTAAACATGCTTGGGATAAATATAAGGGTATCCTAAATTGTAAACCAAAATGAGGGTAAATAGTGTCTAGGGTCAGTATAGTTTTCAATAAACAAATGGGCAGACTAGATGGGCCATGTGGCTCTTATCTGCCGTCACTTTCTATGTTTCTATGTAACATGCAAGACCAAAAAATTGTGTGATAAAATTACTCAGCAAGCTACAATACATTGGATGAATAATGAGTCCTAAATACAAAAATAAGAATCAGAAAAATCATCCACATTCATGATCCAAAAGGATTTATATTTATGGGAACACAAACGTTGTAAACTCAAATGAAGGGGGAAGAAGGGAGGAAAAGCCAAACATAAAATGGATATACTACTAAATAAGGAAAAGTTAAACACTGAACCGGAAGCACAAGTTGTTAATTTTTACATATCAAATCCCAATTTTTATAGTGTACTTGTGCAGTGTTATTGTTAATGTACATGTAATTTGCAAGAAACACAATACAACCAAGCAGTGTGTCCCCCGTCATCACATGAGAATCAGCACCCAGTAAAGCTAGGAATAACTTGCAGTATATAACATGCCACACTACAACCCAATCTAGACCCAGGTAAGTCCCATCACTTGACAAAACTCATTAGCTGCACACAGTTTACATGAACTATAACCGTAAGGCTGAAAGAGTTTATATTATACATGCTGAACATGCACAATAAGTGCAACTTTTATTAAACCTCATTTTAATATAACAAATACTGCTCCTGCGGAATAACGCAACTGGTGTCTCTCCACCAAATTTCCTTATATACCTTTCAGATACATACAGAGTTGAGGAATTCTTCCTATGCCCCCCTCTTTTTGATTGTGTACACACTAGTTATCACACACACAGAAGTTTTAAGTTTATACATCACTTTCAGATTCTCTTGTTAAATAATGCCGTCATGCTTTGTTACAAGAGAGTTTTATAAACTTACTGTTTTGTATTGTTTCTGGGAAGATTCTGTGTTATGTACAATGGGCCTGATCCAGAGCTACACTGTGCCGCACTTCGTAAGTACAGCCAGCGTAGCTCATAAGCACTCTCCCCATACTCCTCACTGTCCCGGCGTACTTACCCACTGTTACGCCGGCTGAAGGCTGCCTTAACCTGAGCCGGCGTAACGGTGGGTAATTATGCCGGGAAACTAATCTCCCTTCCTAATTTCCCTCCCCCCGCCTACCTTCCGTAACTACAGCGTAGTTACGGTGCTGCACACCCCCTTCGCCTGATCCAGGGTCCCTGATAAATTGATTACACCAGGCAACATCTGCCTGGCGCATGTGCAGAACGACAGAAACGCTGTTCTTACGCATACAGCCGCAGTAAAAATGCCGGTGGCCATAGGTCTGGATCTGCCCCAATGTCTCAATAATGAAAAAAAACAATTTACAACTAGAACCCATACAGTAATTAGAAGCCACTCAGGAGATTAAGATCTAGAACATGGGTAAAGATGTCTCAACTATTTAAGCCTCTTAGCCGGGGGAGTTATGGTAACGTAGTAATGGCTCAAAACACAACAGGGCATTTATTTAGTTTAGTTTGGTTTAGTTTTTGGAGGAGTACATTTTTGGATTATAATTGTAAAATTGGCAGGAACACAAAAAAAAAAAAAAGAAAAATTCATTTTTAGTGTTTTATATAGATTAGTCTGCATGGCTTAGAACATTTTTGAAAATTTCTGCTCCTTTTCTTCCATGAGCTCAGTGTCTCCATATACCTCTCAATCCAAGAAGGTATTATCTCCCCACCACCAACCTTCTATAAAGCCTACTCCATTAGGACACTAGAAACTGGGTTCCTCCTCTCCCTTACTCAGTGTGGTGTAGGTAAACGTATATATTCTTGCTGAGGAATCTGAGTGTTCCATGATATTATCTGCAGAGCTCTTCTATAATGTCCTTTATGAATATTCACTTGTGTTAGAAAAGGAGACCTCAGGAGTAAATAACCCTCTAAAATATTATGGACTTTAAACTTTAAGAGCTATTTGAAGAGATTTAAACAGGAAATTATACTACACAAAAAGTTATAGAATGAGATGTTGCCTGCCACACACACTTACAATGTCATAGGAGGGTCTGCTATTGTTTAACGGAAGATCATAATAGATGGAGAAATTATGTGCAGTACATCTGCCCAGAGCTCTACAATACATGCACAGTAAAGCAGTGGAGCACAGGGACCCGAGAGCAGATAAGGTCCTGCTCATGTACAGAGAATGCCACTGCATTAAGCTCAATGACGTGATGAACTTAAGTTGCAAGAGTTCCTTTTTCCCATCACTGTCGCTAATCATACTCTACGTGTTACCAGGGCCGTCATAATGACTGGGTAGTTTGGGCTAGTACTCTGGGCTGCTCCTCCCCCTGTCGCCCAGTGTTCTGAGCGGCGCGCCCGTAAGCAGCCTGACGCGCACTGCACAGAGGGTGCGCCGCGGGGGGGCAATGAAACCAGAGAGGACAACAAGGTAAGAGGATTTTTTTTTTTTACAGGCTGGCTGAGTAGGGAAAAAAAAGGAAGGGGCAGCACATAGGCAGAGGGGGCAAGGCAGGGACATCATAGGGGCACAGAGTCTGGAGAAGATGGCAGCGGTGGCTGCATTGCATGGACATGAAAGCGAGTCTAACCCATGAAGCTGTTCTTAATTATTATAATCTTCCTGAGAATGAGCTGCTGCAACAGTTACTTAGGTAATGGATCATGAGAAAGGACAATTAATGTGATTTGCAATCTAATATGATTCTAAATGCTAATGGAGAAAATTATGTCATTAAAAAAAAAAATTGATCAGATTTAATAATTTTTTGTTTGTATTTTAAACGTCATTTTTGAGAGACTCCAAAAACATTAACATGGCCCTGAATTCAGTTGTACTTATAGTCTATACAACAAAGTAAACAAGAGATTAAGGCCTACCAAAAAACCCTAGGAAGTAGAGGAAAAGCACTGTGGCTATGCAGGGCATAGATAGTTCGGGGGTACTTCAACTAACCTGAGGGTGTAAGAGGTCTTGTGAGATTAAGTCAACTTGTGACGTCATTATGCAGCCCACTGCTTCATTGACCAGACCATTAAGTATTTTGGCCAGTTCCTAGTTTGCCTTGTAGTGGGCCACAGCATGAGCTGCAGCAAGACAGACGTTACTTTTAGAAAGGACCCCCTTGTACAACAAAAATTGGTAAAAACACAAATTACTTCTATAGCAATGAGAGGATACATTGTTATAACAAGCATCTGTTTTGTCACTGTAACCAGTGCCATTACGCAACACATTGGATTGCCACCACACAAACATATTAAGCCACATATTAACACATGGCACTGAAAACCCATTATAAACACCCAAAAGATATACAATGTGTATATATTTTATATAAAATTAATAATCAAATCTTTTAACCCCATTTCAATCCCTTAGGTATACAAGGCATGTCACTATTTACAGGGTAGTTTCTTATTAAAAATGTACCTGTTCACACTTTGTAACCACCACAATACAAACAGAACATAACGGGCAATTTGTTCAGAGACTCTTACATGGAAATCTCCGTATTTGCACTTTCTACACAACAGCTAAATATACCCTTGAGGAAATCACATGTCAAAATGTTAGGCCCACCCACAAAAGCTAATCCATATGACAATTGCCATTACAGTAAAGAAAGAACTTCTATTGTACATGTAGAACAAGCACACAAACTGCACCGGCTAACAACCTTTTTTAAATAAAATCAGCTTGTACAATAATGCAGAAAATAGAGCTCTCTCCTCCCCCCTTAATGGCTACTGAATACCCAGAGCAGGACACCATGTGATTGGCGCATAGACCTAGAGTCACTGTATAGAGACCTGTGCATACCAGAGACTGATCCTTTTTAGGACTGGAGAAAATGTTTCCATAGTTAACCATTAATGATTAATTTTGACAAATATTTCTCAGGTTTCAACTTGTACAACAAAACTTTGGGTGACAATATTGATGACAGAGACAAGTATTTGGAAGAAACAGGAATATGGACATCAGAGAAACAGTTAAAAGTATTCTACTCTATGTGGCATATACTGGACCATATCAGTTATTCCAGGGGTTATCAACTGTGAATTAGTCATACAACATTCTCCACCTCCACTATGTTGGCATAAATTCAGTAATAAGGATTTGTTCCACATTCTTCTTGCAAAGAAGCCTACCAGAAGAAGCCCAGTAGGTTTTCTAAATATAATTTACTGCTGAAGGTTAGACAATGCCAACATATTAAACACAGTGACTTAATAACCTAAGGTGGCAGGTACCCTTCCTTGTTACACCCATGTTATCATAACCTACATATCTCAGGAACTTTGTGCATTAAAACATCAGTCTTGGACCTCAGTGTTCATGTGTGGGTCTTTGGAATTCTTCTCTATAAAGCATTCATTGTGTGCATAAAAAAAACCTTTTAGAAATTCATGCATCAACTGCCAAAGTAAAACAAACATTTGCAACATGCCGGCAGAAATTCAGTATAAAGGCTCATAAATTGTTCAATGTTATAATCCAAAGAGACAGAAACCCAATTGGTGTAGTATTCTTTACATCTGAAGATCAAGGCTACATTGGACACATTGTGTCCTATTCCTCAGAAGAATCACTTATTACCATTACACATTAGCAATGATTCTTTGGATAAACACCAGCCTCAGAGATCTGAAATAGAGATTGCCTAGGCCTCCTCTATGTAAAGAGGGAATGTGGATGAGAATGGTACCACATTAAACTCAATTACTTCTGCCAAACTCCATGTATAGATATGTTTGTACCATCCGTGACATCCATTGAACCCTATATATCACCAGAACAGCTTCTCTTTGTAGTGTTCATTGGTTGCCATCTACAAAAACAGTCCTTTCAGAATATACATTTGAGTTGATCAATCTATTGCTAAATTGCAATACAGAATATTCCACTTTGAATATGTCAGAAGAAAATGCCTGAAAAAGCTCCAGATTTATTCCATGATCTTCTCTTTAAAGAGCCCACGATCAAAAACCCAGCAGATGTATGGCTTTATCTTGCCATTCAGATTGAAGTTAAGGTAATTCCTATGAACTATAACTCTTCACACACCAGTCACCTAGATGACATTCACTGAACAGAGGCATGTGGTCTATCTACTGGTCAGGTGTTCACTAGAGCTACCAATGGTGGGGATGTGCTTGACTGCAGACCAGCAACAGTCAAAGCCCTATAGACAGCAATGCGGTCTGGATGCAATAACAAAACTAAATGCAGGATGAGTGTAAGGTGGCGGAGTAATGTGTAGAGCAATGGTTCTCAGTTGCAGTGTCACACAAATACTGTAAGTTCACCAGGGCTCCATCAGGATAGCATAAACAAAGAACCTGTAAGCAGAGTCTAACCATAGGTTGGTTTTCACCGGAGCCCCTGATGTTGGGGACGGGCTTTGCAGCAACCCACAGGTCACAAATCAGGCAACAGTCCCCAAGGCAGCTGAGAGAAGATTATATAGTAGATTCTTATGGGAGATCTCCAGCAGGTAATGCAGACAGACCCATGGTACCAAGCACAATGGAGTAATTCAGGCAAGTATCGGAATGCAGAGCTGGAGAAATCCTGATTGTATGGCTATAGTTACGATGTGTATGGAAACAGTAGAAGTCCCAGGAGCAGAGGACACAGATCCCTTGGAACAATGTACCAACTAACAGCAATAATGAATAAACTGGAACACTAGCAATGACGTATGAGTAACAAACAGGAGGAACCAAGCGAGTCTGAGATTTAGTAATGAGGGATGGGCTGGAATCCATTAGAGTAGAGCCTGTGCGGATTAGAGCCATTTGCAGATTGTGAGCTGGACTGTTCATGCTGGTGTGCAGCTGCCAAGCAACAAGCTAGGAGATGATCAGCACTAGACAGTCGAGTACAGGTATAAGCTGTAATAGTAAACAGGCATAAACTGTGATAGACAGGCATCCAGGAGAAACAGAACTGTGGCTAATGTACACACAGACTTCCAAAATGTTCATAACTTTAGGGGCCTGAATCACACAAGAGAACAAAAAATTATCAGTCACTTGAATGCAGGTAGGGGTGAGAAAGGAGTTTACATAGGGAGAACTAGTACCTAAAAACCGTTTGTATAAAACATAATGTGGACGGAGATCATCAATAAATTAAGCTCAACAACTTGCGTCAATTCTTCTCACAGGTGCCTTGGTTCCATCCATGAAATGTTCAAAATCAACTGACTTTTACACAGAAGCAGATGTCTAGGTCTTTGGTATTCTTCTCTTTTTGACATTTAATTGATAAAATTCATGAAAAGCCACCTTTTAAAAAAATAAAAATTTAGAAGTTTCAACTAGCACCTAACAATGTGCCAATACGGAATATTCCACCGCCAACCAGCTGGTCAAAAGTCCATGGCAAGACAAAGAATTCATTGTCTGTTCTCCTTACCAAAGGTGTAGTTTTGAAAAAGTCTTATGTCCAGAGTATAACATCACACTTCATGAATTGACACAACTGTCACCCCCATATATGGTGTAGACTTCAAGTAGATAAAGGTTTTAAACAAGGATCCCCAAAATATATGGATCCAGCTGCATGTATTTACCAAGTTGCAGTCCATAACATTGGAAATTCTCAGAGGTAGTAAATGGTGTTCAGTCCAGGTTTTACAGCAGAAATCCAGCAACCCAAAGGAATATCAAGAGCAAACAGCAGAGTAGAAACCACCATAAAATTATCAGGCAGGGCCAAAGGTTTCTCTAGCACAAAACAAACCACTTTACAGGCCTCACACACTACAAACCAGCTGTTATCATGTATACTTTTATACTATGGCACCTGCTGAGTATCTGAACTAGGTTTATAAAGCTCAGGTGGTTATGAGGGAGGTTGGATTAGAATGGGTGTGGTCACCTGATTGCACTTATAAGAAGAGTTTTATAAGCTGTTTTGAGTGTGTTGCCACGTGGTAAATCAGTGGCTGGTGAGTGAAGAGGCCGATACACAGTAAATAATATTCTGGGCCAAGAACTGGGTAAGGGATGTTTTCCTTTGGGGTCTGTTTATTATAGTGCTATTTGTGACTGTCAGCATCACTTATATTAGAGTTGGCCAATCTATGGTTTTACTGGCATTGTGAAACTACAACTCCCAGAATGCTTTGTCAGGTGTGAACTATGCCTATATAGATAAAGCATGTGGGGACTTGCAGTTTTAGAATTCCAGGAGAATCACAGGTTGGCAGGCCTGATGTATTTGTTTAATACTCATTCAAAGCTTGTTTGTAAATGTAGATTGACTTTTATGTTCTGAAATTGAGATTTAAGCAGATCTTTATCTGATAACAATTTATAAGTAATTGTGAAAGAAACAAATATTGCTACTAATAATCCCAGTAGTATCTTACAACTCTAAATGGCAATGTTCCATAGTACTGGTGCATATTTACAAGGGCTTGCTTTAACATTATATTTTATTGATTTGTTTGAATATTTTTTTTTTTAATAGAAGCTGTTAAATTATTAAAATGAGGAAAATGTGAAGAAGATAGTTTGCTAGTAAATGATAAAAAAAAAAACACCTGTTATTTATATAGAAATATTATATTATGCAGCAATTTACTGTATCATCTTATATTGTTATATAATATGCGGGGTGTATACACTCACACCCCCCCCCCCCCCCCCAATCTAGGGTATTATAAAACGCCCCCCCCCCAGCAATTGGAGATTATTAAAGTACTAGGCTCAGTTTTAATGATGAAATTTCTTCACAACAGTCCAAGTATTGCTTTTTATGTTTCTGTATCTGTATGTATTTGGCCATTTAGTCATAATGAGCTGGCAACAGAGTAATTTCCCCTTATTTATTATGACTTACTGGTGTTTCTTATAACAAAGTTATATCTATATAGATGTATCTATCACCAAATAGGATAATGCACAAATGGGGCAAATACTTACAAAAAATTTCACACTTTAATCACCAGCACTATAAGCATTAAAATATACACAACCAAAACATGAACACAAAAAAGCAAAAATCAGATGTAAAAAGCAAAACGGTGGCAAAACGAATGATTGCGGATCCTGACATGGTGCGGAGCATACAAGTTGATAAAAGACATTCCTCTGCCTACTCTGACTGGATTAATAAACTGGAAGCATTTTTATTATATGGGCTGATGTTTTTTCTATTGTGTATTTATACCTGCCTCCAGGATCATCTGTATTTCATTTTCTAAAATGCTGCCTTTTTTTGCTCTGTTTACATGTTCTGTTTTTTGTTGCCAATTTCAAACAAAATTTTTATTTTTTATGTTTTGCATGTTTTGTGTCTTATATCCAAGTGTTTATAATACTGCTTCCATTTTGACTGTGGTTGCCATGGCGACCATTGGTTTTCTACGTTTACTTACTGCATCACAAGTCAACTATTTCTAATTTTCTAATCCTTCTACCTACTACCCGCAATAATCTTGCCTTAAGATCCTGGCAGGAGAAGTTTCTTGCTAGCTGGGAGCTTGGGAGGTCACATGACAGACTGTGAGAGGAAGTCTCTCACATTGTGGATGCGTCATCACCAATGCAGAGCTGGAGAGTTCCTGTCTCCCTCTCTCTGCAGGTGATGACTCATACACAGTCTATCGGTATCTGCAGCCATCGGAGAAGAAAAAAGAACTGCAGAAACTCCCAGGTGTAGAGATACACTTGGGACAAATAGTAAAGCGTGCCTGTCATTTCTGAGGCGATTGGGACACAAAAGGGAATCAAAAAACATAATTATTGTGTAGTCTGTTGTTCATATAAAAAATAAATAAATAGTATGTATAGTACTTGGGACGCCGCAAAGTATACACCACAAAGAGGCAACATACTATATATTACATTTCTTTATCTTTGGAGACAAATACGGCACTATAATTCTGTTCCATTGTTTCCTTCTCTTTGTGTCCTTTTATGGTGTTTGTTTTGTACTGCTACACCTGATCTATCTCTTATACACCTCTCGATCTACATATTGTAGTAGCCTCTTTGCCAACTCTTTAATTGTGCTGTTTTAAGGTGCTCCCCTCCATTTTCCATTCCATCTCCTAAATCTGAGACTTGGCACACCAGCAACTCCAAACAGAGGAGGTCTGTCCCTATAACATATTTAGGTTTTAAACAGTTATACATAACCCAAATGGCTTTATTAGTGTAACAGATTAGTGCATGCTCATTATCTTTATAGCAATGAAACGCGCTCTTTCACTTGCAAATACACATACACATAGATCTAATACCCCTTCCACGTCGCCGCCCTGGCAATATCCTGGGTCTGTGAACCTGTGATATTGCCGTGTCAGCAGATGATCCCAGGGGCACAGACCTTGTTTCGCATTGCAGGGCTGACCCGGGTCTGCCCTGGCAGTAGTGAGTCATCACACTAATTTGTTTATTGTTGCTCTGGCAACAGTAAACAAATTACACCAATGAAGTAGTTTCTGTGCTACCCGGGTTGAAAAACCCAGGTAGCACCTTTCACACTGTACCCCTACTCAGGTCAGGGGAATAACCCTTCTTTTGTCCCAGGTCCAATTCCTGGGTCATTAGATCCAGGTAGAGACACCCAGACCCTTTCACAATGCGCCTCAACCTGTGGGGGATGGGTGTTGTGAAAGGCGCTGGTGAACTTTACTGGTGTATACTGACCAAAATAAAGGCAATCTGCGCTATTAAATAAGAACCAGCAGATAACCATATAATTCAGTCCTGAATTCCTGAGATAGTTGGTGTATATTAATGAAATCTCCTTATATATCTTAAGTCTCTATATTGGTCCTTTAAAATTGCTAGCAGTCTCCCACGAAGTAGCTTCCACGATGTGAATGTGAAAGGAGGGGGAGAAAGTGACTTGTAAAATCATGTAAACAATTTATTCACTTAAAAAAACAGACACAAAAAGAAACCTAAAAAGCTTTGAGTCATATATAAATTCAAAGCAAATGCATACCCCGTGATTAATGTCATTCTTTCTGATCTGTCCTATTTAAAACTATACTGACCCTAGTCCCTATTTGCCCTCACTTTAGTTTGAAATTTAGGATATCCTTCTATTTATCCCAAGCATGTTTAAACTGTTCTACTGTGTTAGACTTAACCACCTCAGATGGGAGGATATTCCACTCATCTATCATCCTTTCAGTGAAATCATTTCTCTGCACATTTCCTCTGAATCTACCACTCTCCAGTTTATATTCATGCCCTTGTGTTCTATTACACCTCTTCCTTTGAAAAATGCCCCCTCCTCCTAGCCGTTCACAACCCTTGATGTATAGCTTGGAGCAGAGAAGGGAGAGGGGGGATAGGATAGCAACTTTTAAATATATGTTTAGTTCCTCTAGCCTTGCTTGGTATGATTTGTGACACAGGCCATGGACCATTTTGGTTGCTTTCCTTTGTACAGTCTCTAAGGTATTTGTCTTTCTGAAGGTATGGGACTGGAAGTATTTTGCATCTTCTGAGTGTAACTATTTTATACTATCTACGTGCCATTTCGATACGTAGATTGTGTACTTGCTGTCTTTAAAGAGATGGTGTAAAATAGTTCTACGCATGTGTAGTAACTGAACACGGATAACTACACTCAGAAGATGAAAAATACTTGGGTAAGAATCTGATCCATGGCCTCCAGAACTGAACACAGTATTCTAGGTGAGGTCGTACCAACGCTCTATAAAGGGGCATCACTACTTCCCTCTTTCTGCTACTAATTCCTCTCCCTATGCAACCAAGCATCTGACTTACCTTTCTCATTGCTTTGTTACATTGTTCAGCTCCCTTTTAGTCACATGAAATGACTCCTAGGTCCCTTTCCTCTTTATTGGTTTCTAATGGAGTGCCATTAATGATATATTGAGCATTTGGGTTTTTGTGTCCCAAGTGCATGATTTTATTATTATTTTTTGGCTTAAACTGCAGTTGCCACACTCTTGACCATTCCTCCAGTCTACCTAGATCATCCCTTATTTTGTGTGCCCCTCCTGGCATGTCTACCCTGTTACATATCTTTGTGTCCTCTGCAAAAAGGCATATTTTCCCCTCAATACCACAGGCAATATAACCTATAAAGATATTAAACAGCACTGGTCCAGGTACAGAACCCTGGGGTACTCCACTGGTTACATTACCATCCCTAGAAGGGATTCAATTTACTACAACCATCTGTTGTCTATCCTGTAACCAAGATCGTATTCATGCAACTATCTAAGTCCAAGCCCAAAGTTTCCAGCTTATTTAACAGTCTGTGATGTTGCACAGTGTCAAAAGCCTTACTAAAATTTAGATAAGTTATGTCTACAGCTCCCCCTTTATCTAATACTTTACTGATCCAATCAAAAAATTCAAGGAGATTTGTTTGACATGATCTTCCCCCAGTGTATCCATGCTGCTTGGGATCCTGTAAGTTACTGGATTTAAGGCACTGTACAATTTGTTCCTTTAGCAGTGTTTGCATCAATTCACATACTCCTGATGTGAGACTCACTGGTCGGGAGTTTAACGCTTCTTCCCTACTTCCACTTTTATGCAGAGGGACTTCTTTTACTATTTTCCAGTCCTCTGGAATCACCCCAGTTATTAGTGACTGGCTGAATAATTCAATTAATGGTTTTGGCAGCACCCCTCTTAGCTCTTTTAGTAGCATCAGATGTATCCCATCTGGTTCCAAGAAGAACTCTTTGCCCTGTGCATGTATTCATTTTATGACCACACTTGCTGGGGTCTGGAATGAAATGTTGACTGGTCAAAATGTGGACAATTGAGTATTATGTAATATTTATATAGTATTTATAGTATGTTATGTTTGTAACAGCTGTAAACTTAATGTAATTCAGAAGGCTTGTAAACAAAAATAAATGTAATATATTTATTGCATATGAAATACTAACAATACTCAACAGAGGACATTTTGACTGACACACCAACCAGCAAAGGTAATAAATAACCTAATAGAAATAGAACATAAACTATTCCAAAAAGTCATTAAACTGAACAGTCTCCAGACATCCATAAAGAGGGGCATTTCCTGATCACTAGGATTGGAAAATGGCCACATGTTGTGTAAGCACTGCTCTTCCTGCCTTTATCTGGATCTAGGCTTTTATCGTGGAAGAGTTTAAAACGGCAGGAAGATATTCAGAGATTGTGTCTGCTATGTGGGAGGGGTAGATGTGTGCTGAGGGTGGATCCAGACTTCTGAGCTAACCCTGTTTAAGTGGGGACCTTTCGGAAATCTTAAGTTG